>JBBPBR010001697.1:0-20922 GCA_037974775.1 Cicer pinnatifidum
TTTTAACCAATCTTGTGCATCCAATAGATGTGTTTGTGTCATTGGATGATCAATTAGGTCATTTTTGTCCTCCCTAGGCTTATTCTTGTCCAATTAGGGTTTTTAACCAATCTTGTGCATCAAATAATTTGAGTTGTGTCATTGGATTAACATTTAGGTCATTTTCGTTCTCCCTAGGCTTATTCTTGTCCAATTAGGGTTTCTAACCAATCTTGTGCATCCAATAACTTTGTTTGTGTCATTGAATTAATATTTAGGTGATTTTCGTCCTCCCTAGGCATATTCTTTTCCAATTAGGGTTTTTAACCAATCTTGTGCATCCAATAGGTGTGATTGTGTCATTGGATGATCAATTAGGTTATTTTCGTCCTTCGTAGGCTTATTCTTCTCCAATTAGGGTTTTTAACCAATCTTGTGCATCCAATAAGTTCATTTGTGTCATTGGATTAACATTTAGGTCATTTTCGTCCTCCCTTGGCATATTCTTGTCCAATTAGGGTTTTTAACCAATCTTGTGCATCCAATAGGTGTGTTGGTGTCATTGGATGATCAATTAGGTCATTTTCGTCCTTTCTATGCTTATTCTTGTCCAATTAGGGTTTTTAACCAATCTTGTGCAACCAATAAGTTCATTTGTGTCATTGGATGATCAATTAGGTCATTTTCGTCCTCCCTAGGCATATTCTTGTCCAACTAGGGTTTTTAACCAATCTTGTGCTTCCAATAGGTGTGTTTGTGTCATTGGATGATCAATTAGGTCATTTTCGTCCTCACTAGGCTTATTCTTGTCCAATTAGGGTTTTTAACCAATCTTGTGCATCCAATAGGTGTGTTTGTGTCATTGGATGATCAATTACGTCATTTTCGTCCTCCCTAGACATATTCTTGTCCAACTAGGGTTTTAAACCAATCTTGTGCATCCAATAGGTGTGTTTGTGTCATTGGATGATCAATTAGGTCATTTTCGTCCTCCCTAGGCTTATTCTTGTCCAATTAGGGTTTTTAACCAATCTTGTGCATCCAATAGTTGTGTTTGTGTCATTGGATGATCAATTAGGTCATTTTCGTTCTCCCTAGGCTTATTCTTGTCCAATTAGGGTTTTTAACCAATCTTGTGCATCCAATAGGTGTGTTTGTGTCATTGGATGATCAATTAGGTCATTTTCGTCCTCCCTAGGCTTATTCTTGTCCAATTAGGGTTTTTAACCAATCTTGAGCATCCAATAGGTGTGTTTGTGTCATTGGATGATCAATTAGGTCATTTTCGTCCTCCCTAGGCTTATTCTTGTCCAAATAGGGTTTTTAACCAATCTTGTGCATCCAATAACTTTGTTTGTGTCATTGAATTAATATTTAGGTCATTTTCGTCCTCCCTAGGCATATTCTTGTCCAATTAGGGTTTTTAACCAATCTTGTGCATCCAATAAGTTCATTTACGTCATTGGATGATCAATTAGGTCATTTTCGTCCTCCCTAGGCATATTCTTGTCCAACTAGGGTTTTTAACCAATCTTGTGCATCCAATAAGTTCATTTGTGTCATTGGATGATCAATTAGGTCATTTTCGTCCTCCCTTGGCATATTCTTGTCCAACTGGGGTTTTTAACCAATCTTGTGCATCCAATAGGTGTGTTTGTGTCATTGGATGATCAATTAGGTCATTTTCGTCCTCCCTAGGCTTATTCTTGTCCAATTAGGGTTTTTAACCAATCTTGTGCATCCAATAGGTGTGTTTGTGTCATTGGATGATCAATTAGGTCATTTTCGTCCTCCCTAGGCTTATTCTTGTCCAATTAGGGTTTTTAACCAATCTTGTGCATCCAATAGGTGTGTTTGTGTGATTGGATGATCAATTAGGTCATTTTCGTACTCCCTAGGCTTATTCTTGTCCAATTAGGGTTTTTAACAAATCTTGTGCATCCAATAAGTTCATTTGTGTCATTGGATTATCAATTAGGTCATTTTCGTCCTCCCTAGGCATATTCTTGTCCAACTAGGATTTTTAACCAATCTTGTGCATCCAATAGGTGTGTTTGTGTCATTGGATGATCAATTAGGTCATTTTCGTCCTCCCTAGGCTTATTCTTGTCCAATTACGGTTTTTAACCAATCTTGTGCATCCAATAGGTGTGTTTGTGTCATTGGATGATCAATTAGGTCATTTTTGTCCTCCCTAGGCTTATTCTTGTCCAATTAGGGTTTTTAACCAATCTTGTGTATCCAATAAGTTTGTTTTTGTCATTGAATTAATATTTAGGTCATTTTCGTCCTCCCTAGGCATATTCTTGTCCAATTAGGGTTTTTAACCAATCTTGTGCATCCAATAGGTGTGTTTGTGTCATTGGATGATCAATTAGGTCATTTTCGTCCTCCCTAGGCTTATTCTTGTCCAATTAGGGTTTTTAACCAATCTTGTGCATCCAATAGGTGTGTTTGTGTCATTGGATGATCAATTAGGTCATTTTCGTCCTCCCTAGGCTTATTGTTGTCCAATTAGGGTTTTTAACCAATCTTGTGCATCCAATAAGTTGAGTTGTGTCATTGGATTAGCATTTAGGTCATTTTCGTCCTCCCTAGGCTTATTCTTGTCCAATTAGGGTTTTTAACCAATCTTGTGCATCCAATAAGTTCATTTGTGTTATTGGATTAACATTTAGGTCATTTTCGTTCTCCCTATGCATATTCTTGTCCAATTAGAGATTTTAACCAATCTTGTGCATCCAATAGGTGTGTTTGTGTCATTGAATGATCAATTAGGTCATTTTCGTCCTTTCTATGCTTATTCTTGTTCAATTAGGGTTTTTAACCAATCTTGTGCATCCAATAGGTGTGTTTGTGTCATTGGATGATCAATTAGGTCATTTTCGTCCTCCCTAGGCTTATTCTTGTCCAATTAGGGTTTTTAACCAATCTTGTGCATCCAATAGGTGTGTTTGTGTCATTGGATGATCAATTAGGTCATTTTCGTCCTCCCTAGGCTTATTCTTGTCCAATTAGGGTTTTTAACCAATCTTGTGCATCCAATAGGTGTGTTTGTGTCATTGGATGATCAATTTGCTCATTTTCGTCCTCCCTAGGCTTATTCTTGTCCAATTAGGGTTTTTAACCAATCTTGTGCATCCAATAAGTTTGTTTGTGTCATTGAATTAATATTTAGTTCATTTTCGTCCTCCCTAGGCATCATCTTGTCCAATTAGGGTTTTTAACCAATCTTGTGCATCCAATAGGTGTGTTTGTGTCATTGGATGATCAATTAGGTCATTTTCGTCCTCCCTAGGCTTATTCTTGTCCAATTAGGGTTTTTAACCAATCTTGTGCATCCAATAGGTGTGTTTGTGTCATTGGATGATCAATTAGGTCATTTTCGTCCTCCCTAGGCTTATTCTTGTCCAATTAGGGTTTTTAACCAATCTTGTGCCTCAAATAAGTTTGTTTGTGTCATTGAATTAATATTTAGGTCATTTTCGTCCTCCCTAGGCATATTCTTGTCCAATTAGGGTTTTTAACCAATCTTGTGCAACCAATAGGTGTGTTTGTGTCATAGGATGATCAATTAGGTCATTTTCGTCCTCCCTAGGCTTATTGTTGTCCAATTAGGGTTTTTAACCAATCTTGTGCATCCAATAGGTGTGTTTGTGTCATTGGATGATCAATTAGGTCATTTTCGTCCTCCCTAGGCTTATTCTTGTCCAATTAGGATTTTTAACCAATCTTGGGCATCCGATAAGTTTGTTTGTGTCATTGAATTAATATTTAGGTCATTTTCGTCCTCCCTAGGCATATTCTTGTCCAATTAGGGTTTTTAACCAATCTTGTGCATCCAATAGGTGTGTTTGTGTCATTGGATGATCAATTAGGTCATTTACGTCCTCCCTAGGCTTATCCTTGTCCAATTAGGGTTTTTAACCAATCTTGTGCATCCAATAACTTTGTTTGTGTCATTGAATTAATATTTAGGTCATTTTCGTCCACCCTAGGCATATTCTTGTCCAATTAGGGTTTTTAACCAATCTTGTGCATCCAATAGGTGTGTTTGTGTCATTGGATGATCAATTAGGTCATTTTCGTCCTCCCTAGGCTTATTCTTGTCCAATTAGGGTTTTTAACCAATCTTGTGCATCCAATAGGTGTGTTTGTGTCATTGGATGATCAATTAGGTCATTTTCGTCCTCCATAGGCTTATTCTTGTCCAATTAGGGTTTTTAACCAATCTTGTGCATCCGATAAGTTTTTTTGTGTCATTGAATTAATATTTAGGTCATTTTCGTCCTCCCTAGGCATATTCTTGTCCAATTAGAGTTTTAGACCAATCTTGTGCATCCAATAGGTGTGTTTGTGTCATTGGATGATCAATTAAGTTCATTTGTGTCATTGGATGTACATTAAGGTCATTTTCGTCCTCCCTAGGCATATTCTTGTCCAATTAGGGTTTTTAAGCAATCTTGTGCATCCAATAGGTGTGTTTGTGTCATTGGATGATCAATTAGGTCATTTATGTCCTCCCTAGGCTTATTCTTGTCCAATTAGGGTTTTTAACCAATCTTGTGCATCCAATAACTTCGTTTGTGTCATTGAATTAATATTTAGGTCATTTTCGTCCTCCCTAGGCATATTCTTGTCCAATTAGGGTTTTTAAACAATCTTGTGCATCCAATATGTTCATTTGTGTCATTGGATTAACATTTAGGTCATTTTTGTCCTCCCTAGGCATATTCTTGTCCAATTAGAGTTTTAGACAAATCTTGTGCATCCAATAGGTGAGTTTGTGTCATTGGATGATCAACTAGGTCATTTTCGTCCTCCCTAGGCTTATTCTTGTCCAATTAGGGTTTTTAACCAATCTTGTGCATCCAATAGGTGTGTTTGTGTCATTGGATGATCAATTAGGTCATTTTTGTCCTCCCTAGGCTTATTCTTGTCCAATTAGGGTTTTTAACCAATCTTGTGCATCCAATAAGTTCATTTGTGTCATTGGATGATCAATTAGGTCATTTTTGTCCTCCCTAGGCATATTCTTGTCCAGTTAGGGTTTTTAACCAATCTTGTTCATCCAATAGGTGTGTTTGTGTCATTGGATGATCAATTAGGTCATTTTCGTCCTCCCTAGGCATATTCTTGTCCAATTAGGGTTTTTAACCAATCTTGTGCATCCAATAGGTGTGTTTGTGTCATTGGATGATCAATTAGGTCATTTTCGTCCTCCCTAGGCTTATTCTTGTCCAATTAGGGTTTTTAACCAATCTTGTGCATCCAATAGGTGTGTTTGTGTCATTGGATGATCAATTAGGTCATTTTTGTCCTCCCTAGGCTTATTCTTGTCCAATTAGGGTTTTTAACTAATTTTGTGCATCCAATAAGTTCATTTGTGTCATTGGATGACCAATTAGGTCATTTTCGTCCTCCATAGGCTTATTCTTGTCCAATTAGGGTTTTTAACCAATCTTGTGCATCCAATAGGTGTGTTTGTGTCATTGGATGATCAATTAGGTCATTTTCGTCCTCCCTAGGCTTATTCTTGTCCAATTAGGGTTTTTAACCAATCTTGTGCATCCAATAGGTGTGTTTGTGTCATTGGATGATCAATTAGGTTATTTTCGTCCTTCCTAGGCATATTCTTGTATAATTAGGGTTTTTAACCAGTCTTGTGCATCCAATAGGTGTGTTTGTGTCATTGAATGATCAATTAGGTCATTTTCGTTCTTCGAAGGCTTATTCTTGTCCAATTAGGGTTTTAAACCAATCTTGTGCATCCAATATGTTTATTTGTGTCATTGGATTAACATTTAGGTCATTTTCGTCCTCCCTAGGCATATTCTTGTCCAATTAGGGTTTTTAACCAATCTTGTGCATCCAATAGGTGTGTTTGTGTCATTGGATGATCAATTAGGTCATTTTCGTCCTCCCTAGGCTTATTCTTGTCCAATTAGGGTTTTTAACCAATCTTGTGCATCCAATAAGTTTGTTTATGTCATTAAATTAATATTTTGGTCATTTTCGTCCTCCCTAGGCATATTCTTGTCCAATTAGGGTTTTTAACCAATCTTGTGCATCCAATAGGTGTGTTTGTGTCATTGGATGATCAATTAGGTCATTTTCGTCCTCCCTAGGCTTATTCTTGTCCAATTAGGGTTTTTAACCAATCTTGTGCATCCAATAGGTGTGTTTGTGTCATTGGATGATTAATTAGGTCATTTTCGGCCTCCCTAGGCTTATTCTTGTCCAATTAGGGTTTTTAACCAATCTTGTGCATCCAATAGGTGTGTTTGTGTCATTGGATGATCAATTAGGTCATTTTCGTCCTCCCTAGGCTTATTCTTGTCCAATTAGGGTTTTTAACCAATCTTGTGCAGCCAATAAGTTTGTTTGTGTCATTGGATTAACATTTAGGTCATTTTCGTCCTCCCTAGGCATATTCTTGTCCAATTAGGGTTTTTAACCAATCTTGTGCATCCAATAGGTGTGTTTGTGTCATTGGATGATCAATTAAGTCATTTTCGTCCTCCATAGGCATATTCTTGTCCAATTAGGGTTTTTAACCAATCTTGTGCTTCCAATAGGTGTGTTTCTGTCATTGGATGATCAATTAGGTCATTTTCGTCCTCCCTAGACTTATTCTTGTCCAATTAGGGTTTTTAACCAATCTTGTGCATCCAATAAGTTTGTTTATGTCATTGAATTAATATTTAGGTCATTTTCGTCCTCCCTAGGCATATTCTTGTCCAATTAGGGTTTTTAACCAATCTTGTGCATCCAATAGGTGTGTTTGTGTCATTGGATGATCAATTAGGTCATTTTCGTCCTCCCTAGGCTTATTCTTGTCCAATTAGGGTTTTTAACCAATCTTGTGCATCCAATAACTTTGTTTGTGTCATTGAATTAATATTTAGGTCATTCTCGTCCTCCCTAGGCATATTCTTGTCCAATTAGGGTTTTTAACCAATCTTGTGCATCCAATAGGTGTGTTTGTGTCATTGGATGATCAATTAGGTCATTTTCGTCCTCCCTAGGCTTATTCTTGTCCAATTAGGGTTTTTAACCAATCTTGTGCATCCAATAGGTGTGTTTGTGTCATTGGATGATCAATTAGGTCATTTTCGTCCTCCATAGACATATTCTTGTCCAATTAGGGTTTTTAACCAATCTTGTGCATCCAATAAGTTCATTTGTGTCATTGGATTAACATTTAGGTCATTTTCGTCCTCCCTAGGCATATTCTTGTCCAATTAGGGTTTTTAACCAATCTTGTGCATCCAATAGGTGTGTTTGTGTCATTGGATGATCAATTAGGTCATTTTCGTCCTCCCTAGGCTTATTCTTGTCCAATTAGGGTTTTTAACCAATCTTGTGCATCCAATAAGTTCATTTGTGTCATTGGATGACCAATTAGGTCATTTTCGTCCTCCCTAGGCTTATTCTTGTCCAATTAGGGTTTTTAACCAATCTTGTGCAACCAATAACTTTGTTTGTGTCATTGAATTAATATTTAGGTCATTTTCGACCTCCCTAGACATATTCTTGTCCAATTAGGGTTTTTAACCAATCTTGTGCATCCAATAAGTTTGTTTGTGTCATTGAATGATCAATTAGGTCATTTTCGTCCTCCCTAGGCATATTCTTGTCCAATTAGGGTTTTTAACCAATCTTGGGAATCCAATAGGTGTGTTTGTGTCATTGGATGATCAATTAGGTCATTTTCGTCCTCTCAAGGCTTATTCTTGTCCAATTAGGGTTTTTAACCAATCTTGTGCATCCAATAACATTGTTTGTGTCATTGAATTAATATTTAGGTCATTTTCCTCCTCCCTAGGCATATTCTTGTCCAATTAGGGTTTTTAACCAATCTTGTGCATCCAATAGGTGTGTTTGTGTCATTGGATGATCAATTAGGTCATCTTCGTCCTCCCTAGGCTTATTCTTGTCCAATTAGGGTTTTTAACCAATCTTATGCATCCAATAGGTGTGTTTGTGTCATTGGATTAACATTTAGGTCATTTTCGTCCTCCCTAGGCATATTCTTGTCCAATTAGGGTTTTTAACCAATCTTGTGCATCCAATAACTTTGTTTGTGTCATTGAATTAATATTTAGGTCATTTTCGTCTTCCCTAGGCATATTCTTGCCCAATTAGGGTTTTTAACAAATCTTGTGCATCCAATAGGTGTGTTTGTATCATTGGATGATCAATTAGGTCATTTTCGTCCTCCCTAGGCTTATTCTTGTCCAATTAGGGTTTTTAACCAATCTTGTGCATCCAATATGTTTGTTTGTGTCATTGAATTAATATTTAGGTCATTTTCGTCGTCCCTAGGCATATTTTTGTCCAATTAGGGTTTTTAACCAATCTTGTGCATCCAATAGGTGTGTTTGTGTCATTGGATGATCAATTAGGTCATTTTCGTCCTCCCTAGGCTTATTCTTGTCCAATTAGGGTTTTTAACCAATCTTGTGCATCCAATAAGTTCATTTGTGTCATTGGATTAACATTTAGGTCATTTTCGTCCTCCCTAGGCATATTCTTGTCCAATTAGGGTTTTTAACCAATCTTGTGCACGCAATAGGTGTGTTTGTGTCATTGGATGATCAATTAGGTCATTTTCGTCCTCCCTAGGCTTATTCTTGTCCAATTAGGGTTTTTAACCAATCTTGTGCATCCAATAAGTTCATTTGTGTCATTGGATGATCAATTAGATCATTTTCGTCCTCCCTAGGCTTATTCTTGTCCAATTAGAGTTTTTAACCGATCTTGTGCATCCAATAGGTGTGTTTGTGTCATTGGATGATCAATTAGGTTATTTTCGTCCTCCCTAGGCTTATTCTTGTCCAATTAGAGTTTTTAACCAATCTTGTGCATCCAATAGGTGTGTTTGTGTCATTGGATGATCAATTAGGTCATTTTCGTCCTCCCTAGGCTTATTCTTGTCCAATTAGGGTTTTTAACCAATCTTGTGCATCCAATAGGTGTGTTTGTGTCATTGGATGATCAATTAGGTCATTTTCGTCCTCCATAGGCTTATTCTTGTCCAATTAGGGTTTTTAACCAATCTTGTGCATCCAATAAGTTGAGTTGTGTCATTGGATTAACATTTAGGTCATTTTCGTCCTCCCTAGGCTTATTCTTGTCCAATTAGAGTTTTTAACCAATCTTGTGGATCCAATAGGTGTGTTTGTGTCATTGGATGATCAATTAGGTCATTTTCGTCCTACCTAGACATATTCTTGTCCGATTAGGGTTTTTAACCAATCTTGTGCATCCAATAGGTGTGTTTGTGTCATTGGATGATCAATTAGGTCATTTTCGTCCTCCCTTGGCTTATTCTTGTCCAATTAGGGTTTTTAACCAATCTTGTGCATCCAATAGGTGTGTTTGTGTCATTGGATGACCAATTAGGTCATTTTCGTCCTCCCTAGGCTTATTCTTGTCCAATTAGGGTTTTTAACAATTCTTGTGCATCCAATAGGTGTGTTTGTGGCAATGGATGATCAATTAGGTCATTTTCGTCCTCCCTAGGCATATTCTTGTCCAATTAGGGTTTTTAACCAATCTTGTGCATCCAATAGGTGTGTTTGTGTCATTGGATGATCAATTAGGTCATTTTCGTCCTCCCTAGGCTTATTCTTGTCCAATTAGGGTTTTTAACCAATCTTGTGCATCCAATAGGTGTGTTTGTGTCATTGGATGATCAATTGGGTCATTTTCTTCCTCCCTAGGAATATTTTTATCCAATTAGGGTTTTTAACAAATCTTGTGCATCCAATAGGTTTGTTTGTTTCATTGAATTAATATTTAGGTCATTTTTGTCCTCTCTAGGCATATTCTTGTCCAATTAGGGTTTTTAACCAATCTTGTGCATCCAATAAGTTTGTTTGTGTCAATGAATTAATATTTAGGTCATTTTTGTCCTCCCTAGGCATATTCTTGTCCAATTAGGGTTTTTAACCAATCTTGTGCATCCAATAGGTGTGTTTGTGTCATTGGATGATCAATTAGGTCATTTTCGTCCTCCCTAGGCTTATTCTTGTCCAATTAGGGTTTTTAACCAATCTTGTGCATCCGATAAGTTCATTTGTGTCATTGGATGAACATTTAGGTCATTTTCGTCCTCCCAAGGCATATTCTTGTCCAATTAGGGTTTTTAACCAATCTTGTGCATCCAATAGGTGTGTTTGTGTCATTGGATGATCAATTAGGTCATTTTCGTCCTCCCTAGGCTTTTTCTTGTCCAATTAGGGTTTTTAACCAATCTTGTGCATCCAATAGGCGTGTTTTTGTCATTGGATGATCAATTAGGTCATTTTCGTCCTCCCTAGGCTTTTTCTTGTCCAATTAGGGTTTTTAACCAATCTTGTGCATCCAATAGGTGTGTTTGTGTCATTGGATGATCAATTAGGTCATTTTCGTCCTCCCTAGGCTTATTCTTGTCCAATTAGGGTTTTTAACCAATCTTGTGCATCCAATAACTTTGTTTGTGTCATTGAATTAATATTAATGTCATTTTCGTCCTCCCTAGGCATATTCTTGTCCAATTAGAGTTTTTAACCAATCTTGTGCATCCAATAAGTTGAGTTGTGTCATTGGATTAACATTTAGGTCATTTTCGTCCTCCCTAGGCATATTCTTGTCCAATTAGGGTTTTTAACCAATCTTGTGCATCCAATAGGTGTGTTTGTGTCATTGGATGATCAATTAGGTCATTTTCGTCCTCCCTAGGCTTATTCTTGTCCAATTAGGGTTTTTAACCAATCTTGTGCATCCAATAGGTGTGTTTGTGTCATTGGATGATCAATTAGGTCATTTTCGTCCTCCCTAGGCTTATTCTTGTCCAATTAGGGTTTTTAACCATTCTTGTGCATCCAATAGGTGTGTTTGTGTCATTGGATGATCAATTAGGTCATTGTTGTCCTCCCTAGGCTTATTCTTGTCCAATTAGGGTTTTTAACCAATCTTGTGCATCCAATAGGTGTGTTTGTGTCATTGGATGATCAATTAGGTCATTTTCGTCCTCCCTAGGCTTATTCTTGTCCAATTAGGGTTTTTAACCAATCTTGTGCATCCAATAAGTTCATTTGTGTTATTGTATTAACATTTAGGTCATATTCGTCCTCCCTAGGCATATTCTTGTCCAATTAGGGTTTTTTAACCAATCTTGTGCATCCAATAGGTGTGTTTGTGTCATTGGATGATCAATTAGGTCATTTTCGTCATCCCTAGGCATATTCTTGTCTAGTTAGGGTTTTTAACCAATCTTGTGCATCCAATAGGTGTTTGTGTCATTGGATGATCAATTAGGTCATTTTCGTCCTCCCTAGGCTTATTCTTGTCCAATTATGGTTTTTAACCAATCTTGTGCATCCAATAGGTGTGTTTGTGTCATTGGATGATCAATTAGGTCATTTTCGTCCTCCCTAGGCCTATTCTTGTCCAATTAGGGTTTTTAACCAATCTTGTGCATCCAATAAGTTGAGTTGTGTCATTGGATTAACATTGAGGTCATTTTCGTTCTCCCTAGGCTTGTTCTTGTCTAATTAGGGTTTTTAACCAATCTTGTACATCCAATAAGTTCATTTGTGTCATTGGATTAACATTTAGGTCATATCCGTCCTCCCTAGGCATATTCTTGTCCAATTAGGGTTTTTAACCAATCTTGTGCATCCAATAGGTGTGTTTGTGTCATTGGATGATCAATTAGGTCATTTTCGTCCTCCCTAGGCTTATTCTTGTCCAATTAGGGTTTTTAACCAATCTTGTGCATCCAATAGGTGTGTCGGTTTCATTGGATGATCAATTAGGTCATTTTCGTCCACCCTAGGCTTATTCTTGTCCAATTAGGGTTTTTAACATATCTTGTGCATCCGATAAGTTTGTTTGTGTGATTATATTAATATTTAGGTCATTTTCGTCCTCCCTAGGCATATTCTTGTCCAATTAGGGTTTTTAACCAATCTTGTGCATCCAATAGGTGTGTTTGTGTCATTGGATGATCAATTAGGTCATTTTCGTCCTCCCTAGGCTTATTCTTGTCCAATTAGGGTTTTTAACCAATCTTGTGCATCCAATAGGTGTGTTTGTGTCATTGGATGATAATTAGGTCATTTTCATTCTCCCTAGGCATATTCTTGTCCAATTAGGGTTTTTAACCAATCTTGTGCATCCAATAGGTGTGTTTGTGTCATTGGATGATCAATTAGGTCATTTACGTCCTCCCTAGGCTTATTCTTGTCCAATTAGGGTTTTTAACCAATCTTGTGCATCCAATAACTTTGTTTGTGTAATTGAATTAATATTTAGGTCATTTTCGTCCTCCAAAGGCATATTCTTGTCCAATTAGGTTTTTTAACCAATCTTGTGCATCCAATAGGTGTGTTTGTGTCATTAGATGATCAATTAGGTCATTTTCGTCCTCCCTAGGCATATTCTTGTCCAATTAGGGTTTTTAACCAATCTTGTGCATCCAATAGGTGTGTTTGTGTCATTGGATGATCAATTAGGTCATTTTCGTCCTCCCTAGGCTTATTCTTGTCCAATTAGGGTTTTTAACCAATCTTGTGCATCCAATAAGTTGAGTTGTGTCATTGGATTAACATTTAGGTCCTTTTCGTCCTCCCTAGGCTGATTCTTGTCCAATTAGGGTTTTTAACCAATCTTGTGCATCCAATAGGTATGTTTGTGTCATTGGATGATCAGATAGGTCATTTTCGTCCTCCCTATGCTTATTCTTGTCCAATTAGGGTTTTTAACCAATCTTGTGCATCCAATAGGTGTGTTTGTGTCATTGGATGATCAATTAGGTCATTTTCGTCCTCCCTAGGCTTATTCTTGTCCAATTAGGGTTTTTAACCAATCTTGTGCATCCAATAGGTGTGTTTGTCTCATTGGATTATCAATTAGGTCATTTTCGTCCTCCCTAGGCTTATTCTTGTCCAATTAGGGTTTTTAACCAATCTTGTGCATCCAATAGGTGTGTTTGTGTCATTGGATGATCAATTAGGTCATTTTCGTCCTCCATAGGCTTATTCTTGTCCAATTAGGGTTTTTAACCAATATTGTGCATCCAATAACTTTGTTTGTGTCATTGAATTAATATTTAGATCATTTTCGTCCTCCCTAGGCATATTCTTGTCCAATTAGGGTTTTTAACCAATCTTGTGCATCCAATAGATGTGTTTGTGTCATTGGATGATCAATTAGGTCATTTTTGTCCTCCCTAGGCTTATTCTTGTCCAATTAGGGTTTTTAACCAATCTTGTGCATCCAATAGGTGTGTTTGTGTCATTGGATGATCAATTAGGTCATTTTCGACCTCCCTAGGCATATTCTTGTCCAA
The DNA here is from genome assembly GCA_037974775.1 of Cicer pinnatifidum. Taxonomy (NCBI): domain Eukaryota; kingdom Viridiplantae; phylum Streptophyta; class Magnoliopsida; order Fabales; family Fabaceae; genus Cicer; species Cicer pinnatifidum. The sequence goes on from JBBPBR010001697.1 coordinate 13,322, forward strand.
CTAGGGTTTTTAACCAATCTTGTGCATCCAATAATTTCATTTGTGTCATTGGATAATCAATTAGGTCATTTTCGTCCTCCCTAGGCATATTCTTGTGTAACTAGGGTTTTTAACCAATCTTGTGCATCCAATAGGTGTGTTTGTGTCATTGGATGATCAATTAGGTCATTTTCGTCCTCCCTAGGCTTATTCTTGTCCAATTAGGGTTTTTAACCAATCTTGTGCATCCAATAGGTGTGTTTGTGTCATTGGATGATCAATTAGGTCATTTTCGTCCTCCCTAGGCATATTCTTGTCCAATTAGGGCTTTTAACCAATCTTGTGCATCCAATAGGTGTGTTTGTGTCATTGGATGATCAGTTAGGTCATTTTCGTCCTCCCTAGGCTTATTCTTGTCCAATTAGGGTTTTTAACCAATCTTGTGCATCAAATAAGTTGAGTTGTGTCATTGGATTAACATTTAGGTCATTTTCGTTCTCCATAGACATATTCTTGTCCAATTAGGGTTTTTAACCAATCTTGTGCATCCAATAACTTTGTTTGTGTCATTGAATTAATATTTAGATCATTGTCGTCCTCCCTAGGCATATTCTTGTCCAATTAGGGTTTTTAACCAATCTTGTGCATCCAATAGATGTGTTTGTGTCATTGGATGATCAATTAGGTCATTTTCGTCCTTTCTATGCTTATTCTTGTCCAATTAGGGTTTTTAACCAATCTTGTGCAACCAATAAGTTCATTTGTGTCTTTGGATGATCAATTAGGTCATTTTCGTCCTCGCTAGGCATATTATTGTCCAACTAGGGTTTTTAACCAATCTTGTGCTTCCAATAGGTGCGTTTGTGTCATTGGATGATCAATTAGGTCATTTTCGTCCTCCCTAGGCATATTCTTGTCCAATTAGGGTTTTTAACCAATCTTGTGCATCCAATAGGTGTGTTTGTGTCATTGGATGATCAGTTAGGTCATTTTCGTCCTCCCTAGGCTTATTCTTGTCCAATTAGGTTTTTTAACCAATCTTGTGCATCAAATAAGTTGAGTTGTGTCATTGGATCAACATTTAGGTCATTTTCGTTCTCCATAGACTTATTCTTGTCCAATTAGGGTTTTTAACCAATCTTGTGCATCCAATAACTTTGTTTGTGTCATTGAATTAATATTTAGGTGATTTTCGTCCTCCCTAGGCATATTCTTGTCCAATTAGGGTTTTTAACCAATCTTGTGCATCCAATAGGTGTGTTTGTGTCATTGGATGATCAATTAGGTCATTTTCGTCCTCCCTAGGCATATTCTTTTACAATTAGGGTTTTTAACCAATCTTGTGCATCCAATAGGTGTGTTTGTGTCATTGGATGATCAATTAGGTCATTTTCGTCCTCCCTAGGCTTATTCTTGTCCAATTAGGGTTTTTAACCAATCTTGTGCATCCAATAGGTGTGTTTGTGTCATTGGATGATCAATTAGGTCATTTTCGTCCTCCCTAGGCATATTCTTGTCCAATTAGGGTTTTTAACCAATCTTGTGCATCCATTAGGTGTGTTTGTGGCAATGGATGATCAATTAGATCATTTTCGTCCACCCTAGGCTTATTCTAGTCAAATTAGGGTTTTTAACCAATCTTGTGCATCCAATAGGTGTGTTTGTGTCATTGGATGATCAATTAGGTCATTTTCGTCCTCCCTAGGCTTATTCTTGTCCAATTAGGGTTTTTAACCAATCTTGTGCATCCAATAGGTGTGTTTGTGTCATTGGATGATCAATTAGGTCATTTTCGTCCTCCCTAGGCATATTCTTGTCCAATTAGGGTTTTTAACCAATTTTATGCATCCAATAAGTTGAGTTGTGTCATTGGATTAACATTTAGGTCATTTTCGTCCTCCCTAGGCATATTCTTGTCCAATTAGGGTTTTTAACCAATCTTGTGCATCCAATAGGTGTGTTTGTGTCATTGGATGATCAATTAGGTCATTTTCGTCCTCCCTAGGCTTATTCTTGTCCAATTAGGGTTTTTAACCAATCTTGTGCATCCAATAGGTGTGTTTGTGTCATTGGATGATCAATTAGGTCATTTTCGTTCTCCCTAGGCATATTCTTGTCCAATTAGGGTTTTTAACCAATCTTGTGCATCCAATAGGTGTGTTTGTGTCATTGGATGACCAATTAGGTCATTTTCGTCCTCCCTAGGCATATTCTTGTCCAACTAGGGTTTTTAACCAATCTTGTGCATCCATTAGGTGTGTTTGTGGCAATGGATGATCAATTAGGTCATTTTTGTCCACCCTAGGCTTATTCTAGTCAAATTAGGGTTTTTAACCAATCTTGTGCATCCAATAGGTGTGTTTGTGTCATTGGATGATCAATTAGGTCATTTTCGTCCTCCCTAGGCTTATTCTTGTCCAATTAGGGTTTTTAACCAATCTTGTGCATCCAATAGGTGTGTTTGTGTCATTGGATGATCGATTAGGTCCTTTTCGTCCTCCCTAGGCTTATTCTTGTCCAATTAGGGTTTTTAACCAATCTTGTGCATCCAATAGGTGTGTTTGTGTCATTGGATGATCAATTAGGTCATTTTCGTCCTCCCTAGGCTTATTCTAGTCAAATTAGGGTTTTTAACCAATCTTGTGAATCCAATAGGTGTGTTTGTGTCATTGGATGATCAATTAGGTCATTTTCGTCCTCCCTAGGCTTATTCTTGTCCAATTAGGGTTTTTAACCAATCTTGTGCATCCAATAGGTGTGTTTGTGTCATTGGATGATCAATTAGGTCATTTTCGTCCTCCCTTGACTTATTCTTGTCAAATTAGGGTTTTTAACCAATCTTGTGCATCCAATAACTTTGTTTGTGTCATTGAAATAATATTTAGGTCATTTTCGTCCTCCCTAGGCATATTCTTGTCCAATTAGGGTTTTTAACCAATCTTGTGCATCCAATAGGTGTGTTTGTGTCATTGGATGATCAATTAGGTCATTTTCGTCCTCCCTAGGCTTATTCTTGTCCAGTTAGGGTTTTTAACCAATCTTGTATATCCAATAAGTTCATTTGTGTCATTGGATTAACATTTAGGTCATTTTCGTCCTCCCTAGGCATATTCTTGTCCAATTAGGGTTTTTAACCAATCTTGTGCATCCAATAGGTGTGTTTGTGTCATTGGATGATCAATTAGGTCATTTTCGTCCTCCCTAGGCTTATTCTTGTCCAATTAGGGTTTTTAACCAATCTTGTGCATCCAATAGGTGTGTTTGTGTCATTGGATGATCAATTAGGTCATTTTCGTCCTCCATAGACATATTCTTGTCCAATTAGGGTTTTTAACCAATCTTGTGCATCCAATAAGTTCATTTGTGTCATTGGATTAACATTTAGGTCATTTTCGTCCTCCCTAGGCATATTCTTGTCCAATTAGGGTTTTTAACCAATCTTGTGCATCCAATAGGTGTGTTTGTGTCGTTGGATGATCAATTAGGCCATTTTCGTCCTCCCTATGCTTATTCTTGTCCAATTAGGGTTTTAACCAATCATGTGCATCCAATAAGTTGAGTTGTGTCATTGGATTAACATTTAGGTCATATTCGTCCTCCCTAGGCTTATTCTTGTCCAATTAGGGTTTTTAACCAATCTTGTGCATCCAATAGGTGTGTTTGTGTCATTGGATGATCAATCAGGTCATTTTTGTCCTCCCTAGGCTTATTCTTGTCCAACTAGGGTTTTTAACCAATCTTGTGCATCCAATAAGTTTGTTTGTGTCATTGAATTAATATTTAGGTCATTTTCGTCCTCCCTAGGCATATTCTTGTCCAATTAGGGTTTTTAACCAATCTTGTGCATCCAATAGGTGTGTTTGTGTCATTGGATGATCAATTAGGTCATTTTCGTCCTCCCTCGGCTTATTCTTGTCCAATTAGGGTTTTTAACCAATCTTGTGCATCCAATAACTTTGTTTGTGTTATTGAATTAATATTTAGGTCATTTTCGTCCTCCCTAGGCATATTCTTGTCCAATTAGGGTTTTTAACCAATCTTGTGAATCCAATAGGTGTTTTTGTGTCATTGGATGATCAATTAGGTTATTTTCGTCCTTCCTAGGCTTATTCTTGTCCAATTAGGGTTTTTAACCAATCTTGTGCATCCAATAAGTTCATTTGTGTCATTGGATTAACATTTAGGTCATTTTCGTCCTCCCTAGGCATATTCTTATAAAATTAGGGTTTTTAACCAATCTTGTCCATCCAATAGGTGTGTTTGTGTCATTGGATGATCAATTAGGTCATTTTCGTCCTTTCTATGCTTATTCTTGTCCAATTAGGGTTTTTAACCAATCTTGTGCATCCAATAAGTTCATTTGTGTGATTGGATGATCAATTAGGTCATTTTCGTCCTCCCTAGGCATATTCTTGTCCAACTAGGGTTTTTAACCAATCTTGTGCTTCCAATAGGTGTGTTTGTGTCATTGGATGATCAATTAGGTCATTTTCGTCCTCACTAGGCTTATTCTTGTCCAATTAGGGTTTTTAACCAATCTTGTGCATCCAATAGGTGTGTTTGTGTCATTGGATGATCAATTAGGTCATTTTCGTCCTCCTTAGGCTTATTCTTGTCCAATTAGGGTTTTTAACCAATCTTGTGCATCCAATAGGTGTGTTTGTTTCATTGGATGATCAATTAGGTCTTTTTTGTCCTCCCTAGGCTTATTCTTGTCCAATTAGGGTTTTTAACCAATATTGTGCATCCAATAACTTTATTTGTGTCATTGAATTAATATTTAGGTCATTTTCGTCCTCCCTAGGCATATTCTTGTCCAATTAGGGTTTTTAACCAATCTTTTGCATCCAATAGGTGTGTTTGTGTCATTGGATGATCAATTAGGTCATTTTCGTCCTCCCTAGGCTTATTCTTGTCCAATTAGGGTTTTTAACCAATCTTGTGCATCCAATAGGTGTGTTTGTGTCATTGGATGATCAATTTGGTCATTTTCGTCCTCCCTAGGCTTATTCTTGCCCAATTAGGGTTTTTAACCAATCTTGTGCATCCAATAGGTGTGTTTGTGTCATTGGATGATCAATTAGGTCATTTTCGTCCTCCCTATGCTTATTCTTGTCCAATTAGGGTTTTTTAACCAATCTTGTGCATCCAATAAGTTCATTTGTGTCATTGGATGATCAATTAGGTCATTTTCGTCCTCCCTAGGCTTATTCTTGTCCAATTAGGGTTTTTAACCAATCTTGTGCATCCAATAGGTGAGTTTGTGTCATTGGATTAACATTTAGGTCATTTTAGTCCTCCCTAGGCTTATTCTTGTCCAATTAGGGTTTTTAACCAATCTTGTGCATCCAATAAGTTTGTTTCTGTCATTGAATTAATATTTAGGTCATTTTCGTCCTCCATAGGCATATTCTTGTCCAATTAGGGTTTTTAACCAATCTTGTGCATCCAATAGGTGTGTTTGTGTCATTGGATGATCAATTAGGTCATTTTCGTCCTCCCTAGGCTTATTCTTGTCCAATTAGGGTTTTTAACCAATCTTGTGCATCCAATAGGTGTGTTTGTGTCATTGGATGATCAATTAGGTCGTTTTCGTCCTTCTTAGGCATATTCTGGTCCAATTAGGGTTTTTAACCAATCTTGTGCATCCAATAGGTGTGTTTGTGTCATTGGATGATCAATTAGGTCATTTTCTTCCTCCCTAGGCTTATTCTTGTCCAATTAGGGTTTTTAACCAATCTTGTGCATCCAATAAGTTGAGTTGTGTCATTGGATTAATATTTAGGTCATTTTCGTTCTCCCTAGGCTTATTCTTGTCCAATTAGGGTTTTTAACCAATCTTGTGCATCCAATAAGTTCATTTGTGTTATTGGATTAACATTTAGGTCATATTCGTCCTTCCTAGGCATATTCTTGTCCAATTAGGGTTTTTAACCAATCTTGTGCATCCAATAGGTGTGTTTGTGTAATTGGATGATCAATTAGGTCATTTTCGTCCTCCCTAGGCATATTCTTGTCTAGTTAGGGTTTTTAACCAATCTTGTGCATCCAATAGGTGTGTTTGTGTCATTGGATGATCAATTAGGTAATTTTCGTCCTCCCTAGGCTTATTCTTGTCCAATTAGGGTTTTTAACCAATCTTGTGCATCCAATAAGTTTGTTTGTGTCATTGAATTAATATTTAGGTCATTTTCGTCCTCCCTAGGCATATCCTTGTCCAATTAGGGTTTTTAACCAATCTTGTGCATCCTATAGATGTGTTTGTGTCATTGGATGATCAATTAGGTCATTTCGTCCTCCCTAGGCTCATTCTTGTCCAATTATGGTTTTTAACCAATCTTGTGCATCCAATAGGTGTGTTTGTGTCATTGGATGATCAATTAGGTCATTTTCGTCCTCCCTAGGCTTATTCTTGTCCAATTAGGGTTTTTAACCAATCTTGTGCATCCAATAGGTGTGTTTGTGTCATTGGATGATCAATTAGGTCATTTTTGTCCTCCCTAGGCTTATTCTTGTCCAATTAGGGTTTTTAACCAAGCTTGTGCATCCAATAGGTGTGTTTGTGTCATTGGATGATCAATTAGGTCATTTTCGTCCTCCCTAGGCTTATTCTTGTCCAATTAGGGTTTTTAACCAATCTTGTGCATCCAATAGGTGTGTTTGTGTCCTTGGATGATCAATTAGGTCATTTTCGTCCTTCCTAGGATTATTCTTGTCCAATTAGGGTTTTTAACCAATCTTCTGCATCCAATAGGTCTGTTTGTGTCATTGGATGATCTATTAGGTCATTTTCGTCCTCCCTAGGATTATTCTTGTCCAATTAGGGTTTTTAACCAATCTTGTGCATCCAATAGGTGTGTTTGTGTCATTGGATGATCAATTAGGTCATTTTCGTCCTCCCTAGGCTTATTCTTGTCCAATTAGGGTTTTTAACCAATCTTGTGCATCCAATAGGTGTGTTTTTTTTTGGATTATCTATTAGGTCATTTTTGTCCTCCCTAGGCTTATTCTTGTCCAATTAGGGTTTTTAACCAATCTTGTGCATCGAATAAGTTGAGTTGTGTCATTGGATTAACATTTTGGTCATTTTCGTTCTCCCTAGGCTTATTCTTGTCCAATTAGGGTTTTTAACCAATCTTGTGCATCCAATAACTTTGTTTGTGTCATTGAATTAATATTTAGGTCATTTTCGTCCTCCCTAGGCATATTCTTGTCCAATTAGGGTTTTTAACCAATCTTGTGAATCCAATAGGTGTTTTTGTGTCATTGGATGATCAATTAGGTTATTTTCGTCCTCCCTAGGCTTATTCTTGTCCAAATAGGGTTTTTAACCAATCTTGTGCATCCAATAACTTTGTTTGTGTCATTGAATTAATATTTAGGTGATTTTCGTCCTTCCTAGGCATATTCTTGTCCAATTAGGGTTTTTAACCAATCTTGTGCATCCAATAGGTGTGTTTGTGTCATTGGATGATCAATTAGGTCATTTTCGTCGTCCCTAGGCTTATTCTTGTCCAATTAGGGTTTTTAACCAATCTTGTGCATCCAATAGGTGTGTTTTTTTTTGGATTATCTATTAGGTCATTTTCGTCCTCCATAGGCATATTCTTGTCCAATTAGGG
>JBBPBR010001697.1:21013-48786 GCA_037974775.1 Cicer pinnatifidum
CTTATTCTTGTCCAATTAGGGTTTTTAACCAATCTTGTGCATCCAATAGGTGTGTTTTTTTTTGGATTATCTATTAGGTCATTTTTGTCCTCCCTAGGCTTATTCTTGTCCAATTAGGGTTTTTAACCAATCTTGTGCATCGAATAAGTTGAGTTGTGTCATTGGATTAACATTTTGGTCATTTTCGTTCTCCCTAGGCTTATTCTTGTCCAATTAGGGTTTTTAACCAAACTTGTGCATCCAATAACTTTGTTTGTGTCATTGAATTAATATTTAGGTCATTTTCGTCCTCCCTAGGCATATTCTTGTCCAATTAGGGTTTTTAACCAATCTTGTGAATCCAATAGGTGTTTTTGTGTCATTGGATGATCAATTAGGTTATTTTCGTCCTTCCTAGGCTTATTCTTGTCCAATTAGGGTTTTTAACCAATCTTGTGCATCCAATAAGTTCATTTGTGTCATTGGATTAACATTTAGGTCATTTTCGTCCTCCCTAGGCATATTCTTGTCCAATTGGGGTTTTTAACCAATCTTGTGCATCCAATAGGTGTGTTTGTGTCATTGGATGATCAATTAGGTCATTTTCGTCCTTTCTATACTTATTCTTGTCCAATTAGGGTTTTTAACCAATCTTGTGCAACCAATAAGTTCATTTGTGTCATTGGATGATTAATTAGGTCATTTTCGTCCTCGCTAGGCATATTCTTGTCCAACTAGGGTTTTTAACCAATCTTGTGCTTCCAATAGGTGTGTTTGTGTCATTGGATGATCAATTAGGTCATTTTCGTCCTCACTAGGCTTATTCTTGTCCAATTAGGGTTTTTAACCAATCTTGTGCATCCAATAGGTGTGTTTGTGTCATTGGATGATCAATTAGGTCATTTTCGTCCTCCCTAGGCTTATTCTTGTCCAATTAGGGTTTTTAACCAATCTTGTGCATCCAATAGGTGTGTTTGTGTCATTGGATGATCAACTAGGTCATTTTCGTCCTCCCTAGGCTTATTCTTGTCCAATTAGGGTTTTTAACCAATATTGTGCATCCAATAGGTGTGTTTGTGTCATTGGATGATCAATTAGGTTATTTTCGTCCTTCATAGGCTTATTCTTGTCCAATTAGGGTTTTTAACCAATCTTGTGCATCCAATAAGTTCATTTGCGTCATTGGATTAACATTTAGGTCATTTTCGTCCTCCCTAGGCATATTCTTGTCCAATTAGGGTTTTTAACCAATCTTGTGCATCCAATAGGTGTGTTTGTGTCATTGGATGATCAATTAGGTCATTTTCATCCTTTCTATGCTTATTCTTGTCCAATTAGGGTTTTTAACCAATCTTGTGCATCCAATAAGTTCATTTGTGTCATTTGATGATCAATTAGGTCATTTTCGTCCTCCCTAGGCATATTCTTGTCCAACTAGGGTTTTTAACCAATCTTGTGCTTCCAATAGGTGTGTTTGTGTCATTGGATGATCAATTAGGTCATTTTCGTCCTCACTAGGCTTATTCTTGTCCAATTAGGGTTTTTAACCAATCTTGTGCATCCAATAGGTGTGTTTGTGTCATTGGATGATCAATTAGGTCATTTTCGTCCTCCCTAGGCTTATTCTTGTCCAATTAAGGTTTTTAACCAATCTTGTGCATCCAATAGGTGTGTTTGTCTCATTGGATGATCAATTACGTCATTTTCGTCCTCCCTAGGCTTATTCTTGTCCAATTAGGGTTTTTAACCAATCTTGTGCATAGAATAACTATGTTTGTGTCATTGAATTAATATTTAGGTCATTTTCGTCCTCCCTAGGCATATTCTTGTCCAATTAGGGTTTTTAACCAATCTTGTGCATCCAATAGGTGTGTTTGTGTTATTGGATGATCAATTAGGTCATTTTCGTCCTCCCTAGGCATATTCTTATCCAATTAGGGTTTTTAACCAATCTTGTGCATCCAATAGGTGTGTTTGTGTCATTGGATGAATAATTAGGTCATTTTCGTCCTTTCTATGCTTATTCTTGTCAAATTAGGGTTTTTAACCAATCTTGTGCATCCAATAAGTTCATTTGTGTCATTGGATGATCAATTAGGTCATTTTCGTCCTCCCTAGGCATATTCTTGTCCAACTAGGGTTTTTAACCAATCTTGTGCTTCCAATAGGTGTGTTTGTGTCATTGGATGATCAATTAGGTCATTTTCGTCCTCCCTAGGCTTATTCTTGTCCAATTAGGGTTTTTAACAAATCTTGTGCATCCAATAAGTTCATTTGTGTCATTGGATGATCAATTAGGTCATTTTCGTCCTCCCTAGGCTTATTCTTGTCCAATTAGGGTTTTTAACCAATCTTGTGCATCCAATAGGTGTGTTTGTGTCATTGGATGATCAATTAGGTCATTTTCGTCCTCCCTAGGCTTATTCTTGTCCAATTAGGGTTTTTAACCAATCTTGTGCATCCAATAGGTGTGTTTGTGTCATTGAATGATCGATTAGGTCATTTTCGTCCTCCCTTGACTTATTCTTGTCAAATTAGGGTTTTTAACCAATCTTGTGCATCCAATAACTTTGTTTGTGTCATTGAATTAATATTTTGGTCATTTTCGTCCTCCCTAGGCATATTCTTGTCCAATTAGGGTTTTTAACCAATCTTGTGCATCCAATAGGTGTGTTTGTGTCATTGGATGATCAATTAGGTCGTTTTCGTCCTCCCTAGGCTTATTCTTGTCCAATTAGGGTTTTTAACGAATCTTGTTCATCCGATAAGTTTGTTTGTGTCATTGAATTAATATTTAGGTCATTTTCGTCCTCCCTAGGCCTATTCTTTTCCAATGAGGGTTTTTAACCAATCTTGTGCATCCAATAGGTGTGTTTGTGTCATTGGATGATCAATTAGGTCATTTTCGTCCTCCCTAGGCTTATTCTTGTCCAATTAGGGTTTTTAACCAATCTTGTGCATCCAATAACTTTGTTTGTGTCATTGAATTAATTTTTAGGTCATTTTCCTCCTCCCTAGGCATATTCTTGTCCAATTAGGGTTTTTAACCAATCTTGTGCATCCAATAGGTGTGTTTGTGTCATTGGATGATCAATTAGGTCATTTTCGTCCTCCCTAGGCTTATTCTTGTCCAATTAGGGTTTTTAACCAATCTTGTGCATCCAATAAGTTCATTTCTGTCATTGGATTAACATTTAGGTCATTTTCGTCCTTCCTAGTCATATTCTTGTCCAATTAGGGTTTTTAACCAATCTTGTGCTTCCAATAGGTGTGTTTGTGACATTGGATGATCAATTAGGTCATTTTCGTCCTCCCTAAGCTTATTCTAGTCCAATTAGGGTTTTTAACCAATGTTGTGCATCCAATAGGTGTGTTTGTGTCATTGGATTAACATTTAGGTCATTTTCGTCCTCCCTAGGCTTGTTCTTGTCCAATTAGGGTTTTTAACCAATCTTGTGCATCCAATAGGTGTGTTTGTGTCATTGGATGATCAATTAGGTCATTTTCGTCCTCCCTAGGCTTATTCTTGTCCAATTAGGGTTTTTAACCAATCTTGTGCATCCAATAAGTTCATTTGTGTCATTGGATGATCAATTAGGTCATTTTCGTTCTCCCTAGGCATATTCATGTTCAACTAGGGTTTTAAACCAATCTTGTGCATCCAATAGGTGTGTTTGTGTCATTGGATGATCAATTAGGTCATTTTCGTCCTCCCTAGGCTTATTCTTGTCCAATTAGGGTTTTTAACCAATCTTGTGCATCCAATAGGTGTGTTTGTGTCATTGGATGATCAATTAGGTCATTTTTCGTCCTCCCTAAGCTTATTCTTGTCCAATTAGGGTTTTTAACCAATCTTATGCATCCAATAGGTGTGTTTGTGTCATTGGATGATCAATTAGGTCATTTTCGTCCTCCCTAGGCTTATTCTTGTCCAATTAGGGTTTTTAACCAATCTTGTGCATCCAATAGGTGTGTTTGTGTCATTGGATGATCAATTAGGTCATTTTCGTCCTCCCTAGGCTTATTCTTGTCCAATTAGGGTTTTTAACCAATCTTGTGCATCCAATAGGTGTGTTTGTGTCATTGGATGATCAATTAGGTCATTTTCGTCCTCCCTAGGTTTATTCTTGTCCAATATGGGTTTTTAACCAATCTTGTGCATCAAATAAGTTCATTAGTGTCATTGGATGATCAATTACGTCATTTTCCTCCTCCCTAGGCATGTTCTTGTCCAACTAGGGTTTTTAACCAATCTTGTGCATCCAATAGGTGTGTTTGTGTCATTGGATGATCAATTAGGTCATTTTCGTCCTCCCTAGGCTTATTCTTGTCCAATTAGGGTTTTTAACCAATCTTGTGCATCCAATAGGTGTGTTAGTGTCATTGGATGATCAATTAGGTCATTTTCGTCCTCCCTAGGCTTATTCTATCCAATAAGTTCATTTGTGTCATTGGATGATCAATTAGGTCATTTTCGTTCTCCCTAGGCATATTCTTGTCCAACTAGGGTTTTTAACCAATCTTGTGCATCCAATAAGTTCATTTGTGTCATTGGATGATCAATTAGGTCATTTTCGTCCTCCCTAGGCATATTCTTGTCCAACTAGGGTTTTTAACCAATCTTGTGGATCCAATAGGTGTGTTTGTGTCATTGGATGATCAATTAGGTCGTTTTCGTCCTCCCTAGACATATTCTTGTCCAATTAGGGTTTTTAACCAATCTTGTGCATCCAATAGGTGTGTTTGTGTCATTGGATGATCAATTAGGTCATTTTCGTCCTCCCTAGGCTTATTCTTGTCCAATTAGGGTTTTTAACCAATCTTGTGCATCCAATAAGTTGAGTTGTGTCATTGGATTAACATTTAGGTCATTTTGATTCTCCCTAGGCTTATTCTTGTCGAATTAGGTTTTTAACCAATCTTGTACATCCAATAAGTTCATTTGTGTCATTGGATTCACATTTAGGTCATTTTCGTCCTCCCTAGGCATATTCTTGTCCAATTAGGGTTTTTAACCAATCTTGTGCATCCAATAGGTGTGTTTGTGTCATTGGATGATCAATTAGGTCATTTTTGTCCTCCCTAGGCATATTCTTGTCCAATTAGGGTTTTTAACCAATCTTGTGCATCCAATAGGTATGTTTGAGTCATTGGATGATCAATTAGGTTATTTTCGTTCTCCCTAGGCATATTCTTGTCCAATTAGGGTTTTTAACCAATCTTGTGCATCCAATAGGTGTGTTTGTGTCATTGGATGATCAATTAGGTCATTTTCGTCCTCCCTAGGCTTATTCTTGTCCAATTAGGGTTTTTAACCAATCTTGCGCATCCAATAAGTTGAGTTGTGTCATTGGATTAACATTTAGGTCATTTTCGTCCTCCCTAGGCTTATTCTTGTCTAATTAGGGTTTTAACCAATCTTGTACAACCAATAGGTGTGTTTGTGTCATTGGATGATCAATTAGGTCATTTTCGTCCTCCATAGGCTTATTCTTGTCCAATTAGGGTTTTTAACCAATCTTGTGCATCCAATAAGTTGAGTTGTGTCATTGGATTAACATTTAGGTCATTTTCGTCCTTCCTAGGCTTATTCTTGTCCAATTAGGGTTTTTAACCAATCTTGTGCATCCAATAAGTTCATTTGTGTCATTGGATTAACATTTAGGTCATTTTCGTCCTCCCTAGGCATATTCTGGTCCAATCAGGATTTTTAACCAATCTTGTGCATCCAATAGGTGTGTTTGTGTCATTGGATGATCAATTAGGTTATTTTCGTCCTCCCTAGGCTTATTCTTGTCCAATTAGGGTTTTTAACCAATCTTGTGCATCCAATAGGTGTGTTTGTGTCATTGGATGATAATTAGGTCATTTTCATTCTCCCTAGGCATATTCTTGTCCAATTAGGGTTTTTAACCAATCTTGTGCATCCAATAGGTGTGTTTGTGTCATTGGATGATCAATTAGGTCATTTACGTCCTCCCTAGGCTTATTCTTGTCCAATTAGGGTTTTTAACCAATCTTGTGCATCCAATAACTTTGTTTGTGTTATTGAATTAATATTAAGGTCATTTTCGTCCTCCCTAGGCATATTCTTGTCCAATTAGGGTTTTTAACCAATCTTGTGCATCCAATAGGTGTGTTTGTGTCATTGGATGATCAATTAGGTCATTTTCGTCCTCCCTAGGCTTATTCTTGTCCAATTAGGGTTTTTAACCAATCTTGTGCATCCAATAGGTGTGTTTGTGTCATTGGATGATCAATTAGGTCATTTACGTCCTCCCTAGGCTTATTCTTGTCCAATTAGGGTTTTTAACCAATCTTGTGCATCCAATAACTTTGTTTGTGTCATTGAATTAATATTTAGGTCATTTTTGTCCTCCCTAGGCATATTCTTGTCCAATTAGGGTTTTTAACCAATCTTATGCATCCAATAGGTGTGTTTGTGTCATTGGATGATCAATTAGGTCATTTACGTCCTCCCTAGGCTTATTCTTGTACAATTAGGGTTTTTAACCAATCTTGTGCATCCAATAACTTTGTTTGTGTCATTAAATTAATATTTAGGTCATTTTCTTCCTCCCTAGGCATATTCTTGTCCAATTAGGGTTATTAACCAATCTTGTGCATCCAATAAGTTGAGTTGTGTCATTGGATTAACATATAGGTCATTTTCGTCCTCCCTAGGCTTATTCTTGTCCAATTAGGGTTTTTAACCAATCTTGTGCATCCAATAGGTGTGTTTGTGTCATTGGATGATCAATTAGGTCATTTTCGTCCTCCCTAGGCTTATTCTTGTCCAATTAGGGTTTTTAACCAATCTTGTGCATCCAATAGGTGTGTTTGTGTCATTGGATGATCAATTAGGTCATTTTCGTCCTCCCTAGGCATATTCTTGTCCAATTAGGGTTTTTAACCAATCTTGTGCATCCAATAGGTGTGTTTGGGTCATTGGATGATCAGTTAGGCCATTTTCGTCCTCCCTAGGCTTATTCTTGTCCAATTAGGGTTTTTAACCAATCTTGTGCATCAAATAATTTGAGTTGTGTCATTGGATTAACATTTAGGTCATTTTCGTTCTCCCTAGGCTTATTCTTGTCCAATTAGGGTTTCTAACCAATCTTGTGCATCCAATAACTTTGTTTGTGTCATTGAATTAATATTTAGGTGATCTTCGTCCTCCCTAGGCATATTCTTTTCCAATTAGGGTTTTTAACCAATCTTGTGCATCCAATAGGTGTGTTTGTGTCATTGGATGATCAATTAGGTTATTTTCGTCCTTCGTAGGCTTATTCTTGTCCAATTAGGGTTTTTAACCAATCTTGTGCATCCGATAAGTTCATTTGTGTCATTGGATTAACATTTAGGTCATTTTCGTCCTCCCTTGGCATATTCTTGTCCAATTAGGGTTTTTAACCAATCTTGTGCATCCAATAGGTGTGTTGGTGTCATTGGATGATCAATTAGGTCATTTTCGTCCTTTCTATGCTTATTCTTGTCCAATTAGGGTTTTTAACCAATCTTGTGCAACCAATAAGTTCATTTGTGTCATTGGATGATCAATTAGGTCATTTTCGTCCTCCCTAGGCATATTCTTGTTCAACTAGGGTTTTTAACCAATCTTGTGCTTCCAATAGGTGTGTTTGTGTCATTGGATGATCAATTAGGTCATTTTCGTCCTCACTAGGCTTATTCTTGTCCAATTAGGGTTTTTAACCAATCTTGTGCATCCAATAGGTGTGTTTGTGTCATTGGATGATCAATTAGGTCATTTTTGTCCTCTCTAGGCATATTCTTGTCCAACTAGGGTTTTAAACCAATCTTGTGCATCCAATAGGTGTGTTTGTGTCATTGGATGATCAATTAGGTCATTTTCGTCCTCCATAGGCTTATTCTTGTCCAATTAGGGTTTTTAACCAATCTTGTGCATCCAATAACTTTGTTTGTGTCATTGAATTAATATTTAGATCATTTTCGTCCTCCCTAGGCATATTCTTGTCCAATTAGGGTTTTTAACCAATCTTGTGCATCCAATAGATGTGTTTGTGTCATTGGATGATCAATTAGGTCATTTTTGTCCTCCCTAGGCTTATTCTTGTCCAATTAGGGTTTTTAATCAATCTTGTGCATCCAATAACTTTGTTTGTGTCATTGAATTAATATTTAGGTCATTTTCGTCCTCCCTAGGCATATTCTTGTCCAATCAGGGTTTTTAACCAATCTTGTGCATCCAATAGGTGTGTTTGTGTCATTGGATGATCAATTAGGTCATTTTCGTCCTTTCTATGCTTATTCTTGTCCAATTAGGGTTTTTAACCAATCTTGTGCAACCAATAAGTTCATTTGTGTCATTGGATGATCAATTAGGTCATTTTCGTCCTCGCTAGGCATATTCTTGTCCAACTAGGGTTTTTAACCAATCTTGTGCTTCCAATAGGTGTGTTTGTGTCATTGGATGATCAATTAGGTCATTTTCGTCCTCACTAGGGTTATTCTTGTCCAATTAGGGTTTTTAACCAATCTTGTGCATCCAATAGGTGTGTTTGTGTCATTGGATGATCAATTAGGTCATTTTTGTCCTCCCTAGGCATATTCTTGTCCAACTAGGGTTTTAAACCAATCTTGTGCATCCAATAGGTGTGTTTGTGTCATTGGATGATCAATTAGGTCATTTTCGTCCTCCCTAGGCTTATTCTTGTCCAATTAGGGTTTTTAACCAATCTAGTCCGTCCAATAGGTGTGTTTGTGTCATTGGATGATCAATTTAGGTCATTTTCGTCCTCCCTAGGCATATTCTTGTCCAACTAGGGTATTAAACCAATCTTGTGCATCCAATAGGTGTGTTTGTGTCATTGGATGATCAATTAGGTCATTTTCGTCCTCCCTAGGCTTATTCTTGTCCAATTAGGGTTTTTAACCAATCTTGTGCATCCAATAGGTGTGTTTGTGTCATTGGATGATCAATTAGGTCATTTTCGTCCTCCCTAGGCTTATTCTTGTCCAATTAGGGTTTTTAACCAATCTTGTGCATCCAATAGGTGTGTTTGTGTCATTGGATGATCAATTAGGTCATTTTCGTCCTTTCTATGCTTATTTTTGTCCAATTAGGGTTTTTAAGCAATCTTGTGCATCCAATAAGTTCATTTGTGTCATTGGATGATCAATTAGGTCATTTTCGTCCTCCCTAGGCATATTCTTGTCCAACTAGGGTTTCTAACCAATCTTGTGCTTCCAATAGATGTGTTTGTGTCATTGGATGATCAATTAGGTCATTTTCGTCCTCCCTAGGCTTATTCTTGTCCAATTAGGGTTTTTAACCAATCTTGTGCATCCAATAGGTGTGTTTGTGTCATTGGATGATCAATTAGGTCATTTTCGTCCTCCCTAGGCTTATTCTTGTCCAATTAGGGTTTTTAACCAATCTTGTGCATCCAATAGGTGTGTTTGTGTCATTGGATGATCAATTAGGTCATTTTCGTCCTCCCTAGGCTTATTCTTGTCCAATTAGGGTTTTTAACCAATCTTGTGCATCCAATAGGTGTGTTTGTGTCATTGGATGATCAATTAGGTCATTTTCATCATCCCAAGGCTTATTCTTGTCCAATTAGGGTTTTTAACCAATCTTGTGCATCCAATAACTTTGTTTGTGTCATTGAATTAATATTTAGGTCATTTTCGTCCTCCTTAGGCATATTCTTGTCGAATTAGGGTTTTTAACCAATCTTGTGAATCCAATCGGTGTGTTTCTGTCATTGGATGATCAATTAGGTCATTTTCGTCCTCCCTAGGCTTATTCTTGTCCAATTAGGGTTTTTAACCAATCTTGTGCATCCAATAAGTTCATTTGTGTCATTGGATTAACATTTAGGTCATTTTCGTCCTCCCTAGGCATATTCTTGTCCAATTAGGATTTTTAACCAATCTTGTGCTTCCAATAGGTGTGTTTGTGTCATTGGATGATCAATTAGGTCATTTTTATCCTCCCTAGGCTTATTCTTGTCCAATTAGGATTTTTAACCAATCTTGTGCGTCCAATATGTTTGTTAGTGTCATTGAATTAATATTTAGGTCATTTTCGTCCTCCCTAGGCCTATTCTTGTCCAATTAGGGTTTTTAACCAATCTTGTGCATCCAATAGGTGTGTTTGTGTCATTTCATGATCAATTAGGTCATTTTCGTCCTCCCTAGGCATATTCTTGTCCAATTAGGGTTTTTAACCAATCTTGTGCATCCAATAGGTGTGTTTGTGTCATTGGATGATCAATTAGGTCATTTTCGTCCTCCCTAGGCTTATTCTTGTCCAATTAGGGTTTTTAACCAATCTTGTGCATCCAATAAGTTGAGTTGTGTCATTGGATTATCATTTAGGTCATTTTCGTCCTCCCTAGGCTTATTCTTGTCCAATTAGGGTCTTTAACCAATCTTGTGCATCCAATAGGTGTGTTTGTGTCATTGGATAATCAATTAGGTCATTTTCGTCCTCCCTAGGCTTATTCTTGTCCAATTAGGGTTTTTAACCAATCTTGTGCATCCAATAGGTGTGTTTGTGTCATTGAATTAATATTTAGGTCATTTTCGTCCTCCCTAGGCATATTCTTGTCGAATTATGGTTTTTAACCAATCTTGTGCATCCAATAGGTGTGTTTGTGTCATTGGATAATCAATTAGGTCATTTTCGTCCTCCCTAGGCTTATTCTTGTCCAATTAGGGTTTTTAACCAATCTTGTGCATCCAATAGGTGTGTTTGTGTCATTGGATGATCAATTAGGTCATTTTCGTCCTCCCTAGGCTTATTCTTGTCCAATTAGGGTTTTTAACCAATCTTGTGCATCCAATAGGTGTGTTTGTGTCATTGGATGATCAATTAGGTCATTTTCATCCTCCCTTGGCTTATTCTTGTTCAATTAGGGTTTTTAACCAATCTTGTGCATCCAATAGGTGTGTTTGTGTCATTGGATGATCAATTAGGTCATTTTCGTCCTCCCAAGGCTTATTCTTGTTCAATTGGGGTTTTTAACCAATTTTGGGCATCCAATAGGTTTGTTTGTGTCATTGGATGATCAATTAGGTCATTTTCGTCCTCCCTAGGCTTATTCTTGTCCAATTAGGGTTTTTAACCAATCTTGTGCATCCAATAGGTGTGTTTGTGTCATTGGATGATCAATTAGGTCATTTTCATCCTACCTAGACTTATTCTTGTCAAATTCGGGTTTTTAATCAATCTTGTGCATCCATTAGGTGTGTTTGTGTCATTGGATGATCAATTAGGTCATTTTCGTCCTCCCTAGGCTTATTCTTGTCCAATTAGGGTTTTTAACCAATCTTGTGCATCCAATAGGTGTGTTTGTGTCATTGGATGATCAATTAGGTCATTTTCGTCCTCCCTAGGCATATTCTTGTCCAACTAGGGTTTTTAACCAATCTTGTGCATCCAATAAGTTCATTTGTGTCATTGGATGATCAATTAGGTCATTTTCATCCTCCCTAGCCATATTCTTGTCCAACAATGGTTTTTAACCAATCTTGTGCATCCAATAGGTGTGTTTGTGTCATTGGATGATCAATTAGGTCATTTTCGTCCTCCCTAGGCTTATTCTTGTCCAATTAGGGTTTTTAACCAATCTTGTGCATCCAATAGGTGTGTTTGTGTCATTGGATGATCAATTAGGTCATTTTCGTCCTCCCTAGGCTTATTCTTGTCCAATTAGGGTTTTTAACCAATCTTGTGCATCCAATAGGTGTGTTTGTGTCATTGGATGATCAATTAGGTCATTTTCGTCCTTTCTATGCTTATTCTTCCAATTTGGGTTTTTATCCAATCTTGAGCATCCAATAGGTGTGTTTGTGTCATTGGATGATCAATTAGGTTATTTTCGTCCTCCCTAGGCTTATTCTTGTCCAATTAGGGCTTTTAACAAATCTTGTGCGTCCAATAGGTGTGTTTGTGTCATTGGATGATCAATTAGGTCATTTTCGTCCTCCCTAGGCTTATTCTTGTCCAATTAGGGTTTTTAACCAATCTTGTGCATCCAATAGGTGTGTTTGTGTCATTGGATGATCAATTAGGTCATTTTCGTCCTTTCTATGCTTATTCTTCCAATTTGGGTTTTTATCCAATCTTGTGCATCCAATAGGTGTGTTTGTGTCATTGGATGATCAATTAGGTTATTTTCGTCCTCCCTAGGCTTATTCTTGTCCAATTAGGGTTTTTAACAAATCTTGTGCATCCAATAGGTGTGTTTGTGTCATTGGATGATCAATTAGGTCATTTTCGTCCTCCCTAGGCTTATTCTTGTCTAATTAGGGTTTTTAACCTATCTTGTGCATCCAATAGGTGTGTTTGTGTCATTGGATGATCAATTAGGTCATTTTCGTCCTCCCTAGGCTTATTCTTGTCCAATTAGGGTTTTTAACCAATCTTGTGCATCCAATAGGTGTGTTTGTGTCATTGGATGATCAATTAGGTCATTTTCACCCTCCCTAGGCTTATTCTTGTCCAATTAGGGTTTTTAACCAATCTTGTGCATCCAATAGGTGTGTTTGTGTCATTGGATGATCAATTAGGTCATTTTCGTCCTCCCTAGGCTTATTCTTGTCCAATTAGGGTTTTTAACTAATCTTGTGGATCCGATAAGTTTGTTTGTGTCATTGAATTAATATTTAGGTCATTTTCGTCCTCCCTTGGCATATTCTTGTCGAATTAGGGTTTTTAACCAATCTTGTGCATCCAATAGGTGTGTTTGTGTCATTGGATGATCAATTAGGTCATTTTCGTCCTCCCTAGGCTTATTCTTGTCCAATTAGGGTTTTTAACCAATCTTGTGCATCCAATAGGTGTGTTTCTCTCATTGGATGATCAATTAGGTCACTTTGATCCTCCCTAGGCTTATTCTTGTCCAATTAGGGTTTTTAACCAATCTTGTGCATCCAATAAGTTCATTTGTGTTATTGGATTAACATTTAGGTCATTTTCGTCCTCCCTAGGCATATTCTTGTCCAATTAGGGTTTTTAACCAATCTTGTGCATCCAATAGGTGTGTTTGTGTCATTGGATGATCAATTAGGTCATTTTCGTCCTCCTTCGGCTTATTCTTGTCCAATTAGAGTTTTTAACCAATCTTGTGCATCCAATAGGTGTGTTTGTGTCATTGGATGATCAATTAGGTAATTTTCGTTCTCCATAGGCTTATTCTTGTCCAATTAGGGTTTTTAACCAAACTAGTGCATCCAATAGGTGTGTTTGTGTCATTGGATGATCAATTAGGTCATTTTCGTACTCCCTAGGCTTATTCTTGTCCAATTAGGGTTTTTAACCAATCTTGTGCTTCCAATAAGTGTGTTTGTGTCATCGGATGATCAATTAGGTCATTTTCGTCCTTCCTAGGCATATTCTTGTCCAATTAGGGTCTTTAACCAGTCTTGTGCATCCAATAGGTGTGTTTGTGTCATTGGATGATCAATTAGGTCATTTTCGTCCTCCCTAGGCTTATTCTTGTCCAATTAGGGTTTTTAACCAATCTTGTGCATCCAATAGGTGTGTTTGTGTCATTGGATGATCAATTAGGTCATTTTCGTCCTCCCTAGGCTTATTTTAGTCCAATTAGGGTTTTTAACCAATCTTGTGCCTCAAATAAGTTTGTTTGTGTCATTGAATTAATATTTAGGTCATTTTCGTCCTCCCTAGGCATATTCTTGTCCAATTAGGGTTTTTAACCAATCTTGTGCATCCAATAGGTGTGTTTGTGTCATTGGATGATCAATTAGGTCATTTTCGTCCTCCCTAGGCATATTCTTGTCCAATTAGGGTTTTTAACCAATCTTGTGCATCCAATAGGTGTGTTTGTGTCATTGGATGACCAATTAGGTCATTTTTGTCCTCCTTATGCATATTCTTGTCCAATTAGGGTTTTTAACCAATCTTGTACATCCAATAGGTGTGTTTGTGGCAATGGATGATCAATTAGGTCATTTTCGTCCTCCCTAGGCTTATTCTTGTCCAATTAGGGTTTTTAACCAATCTTGTGCATCCAATAGGTGTGTTTGTGTCATTGGATGATCAATTAGGTCATTTTCGTCCTCCCTAGGCTTATTCTTGTCCAATTAGGGTTTTTAACCAATCTTGTGCATCCAATAGGTGTGTTTGTGTCATTGGACGATCAATTAGGTCTTTTTCGTCCTCCCTAGGCATATTCTTGTCAAATTAGGGTTTTTAACCAATCTTGTGCATCCAATAAGTTGAGTTGTGTCATTGGATTAACATTTGGGTCATTTTCGTCCTCCATAGGCTTATTCTTGTCCAATTAGGGTTTTTAACCAATCTTGTGCATCCAATAAGTTGAGCTGTGTCATTGGATTAACATTTAGGTCATTTTCGTCCTCCCTAGGCTTATTCTTGTCCAATTAGGGTTTTTAACCAATCTTGTGCATCCAATAAGTTCATTTGTGTCATTGGATTAACATTTAGGTCATTTTCGTCCTCCCTAGGCATATTCTTGTCCAATTAGAGTTTTAGACAAAACTTGTGCATCCAATAGGTGTGTTTGGGTCATTGGATGATCAATTAGGTTATTTTCGTCCTCCATAGACTTATTCTTGTCCAATTAGGGTTTTTAACTAATTTTGTGCAACCAATAAGTTCATTTGTGTCATTGGATGATCAATTAGGTCATTTTCGTCTTCCCTAGGCACATTCTTATCCAATTAGGGTTTTTAACCAATCTTGTGCATCCAATAGGTGTGTTTGTGTCATTGGATGATCAATTAGGTCATTTTCGTCCTCCCTAGGCTTATTCTTGTCCAATTAGGGTTTTTAACCAATCTTGTGCATCCAATAGGTGTGTTTGTGTCATTGGATGATCAATTAGGTCATTTTCGTCCTCCCTAGGCTTATTCTTGTCCAATTAGGGTTTTTAACCAATCTTGTGCATCCAATAGGTGTGTTTGTGTCATTGGATGATCAATTAGGTCATTTTCATCCTACCTACACTTATTCTTGTCAAATTAGGGTTTTTAATCAATCTTGTGCATCCAATAACTTTGTTTGTGTCATTGAATTAATATTTAGGTCATTTTCGTCCTCCCTAGGCATATTCTTGTCCAATTAGGGTTTTTAACCAATCTTGTGCATCCAATAGGTGTGTTTGTGTCATTGGATGATCAATTAGGTCATTTTCGTCCTCCCTAGGCTTATTCTTGTCCAATTAGGGTTTTTAACCAATCTTGTGCATCCAATAGGTGTGTTTGTGTCATTGGATGATCAATTAGGTCATTTTCGTCCTCCCTAGGCTTATTCTTGTCCAATTAGGGTTTTTAACCAATCTTTGCATCCAATAACTTTGTTTGTGTCATTGAATTAATATTTAGGTCATTTTCGTCCTCCCTAGGCATATTCTTGTCCAATTAGGGTTTTTAACCAATCTTGTGCATCCAATAGGTGTGTTTGTGTCATTGGATGATCAATTAGGTCATTTTCGTCCTCCCTAGGCATATTCTAGTCTAATTAGGGTTTTTAACCAATCTTGTACATCCAATAGGTGTGGTTGTGGCAATGGATGATCAATTAGGTCATTTTCGTCCTCCCTAGGCTTTTTCTTGTCCAATTAGGGTTTTTAACCAATCTTGTGCATCCAATAGGTGTGTTTGTGTCATTGGATGATCAATTAGGTCATTTTCGTCCTCCCTAGGCTTATTCTTGTCCAATTAGGGTTTTTAACCAATCTTGTGCATCCAATAACTTTGTTTGTGTCATTGAATTAATATTAATGTCATTTTCGTCCTCCCTAGGCATATTCTTGTCCAATTAGAGTTTTTAACCAATCTTGTGCATCCAATAAGTTGAGTTGTGTCATTGGATTAACATTTAGGTCATTTTCGTCCTCCCTAGGCATATTCTTGTCCAATTAGGGTTTTTAACCAATCTTGTGCATCCAATAGGTGTGTTTGTGTCATTGGATGATCAATTAGGTCATTTTCGTCCTCCCTAGGCTTATTCTTGTCCAATTAGGGTTTTTAACCAATCTTGTGCATCCAATAGGTGTGTTTGTGTCATTGGATGATCAATTAGGTCATTTTCGTCCTCCCTAGGCTTATTCTTGTCCAATTAGGGTTTTTAACCATTCTTGTGCATCCAATAGGTGTGTTTGTGTCATTGGATGATCAATTAGGTCATTGTTGTCCTCCCTAGGCTTATTCTTGTCCAATTAGGGTTTTTAACCAATCTTGTGCATCCAATAGGTGTGTTTGTGTCATTGGATGATCAATTAGGTCATTTTCGTCCTCCCTAGGCTTATTCTTGTCCAATTAGGGTTTTTAACCAATCTTGTGCATCCAATAGGTTCCTTTGTGTCATTGGATGATCAATTAGGTCATTTTCGTCCTCCCTAGGCATATTCTTGTCCAACTAGGGTTTTTAACCAATCTTGTGCATCCAATAGGTGTGTTTGTGTCATTGGATGATCAATTAGGTCATTTTCGTGCTCCCTAGGCTTATTCTTGTCCAATTAGGGTTTTTAACCAATCTTGTGCATCCAATAGGTTTGTTTGTGTCATTGGATGATCAATTAGGTCATTTTCGTCCTCCCTAGGCTTATTCTTGTCCAATTAGGGTTTTTAACCAATCTTGTGCATCCAATAGGTGTGTTTGTGTCATTGGATGATCAATTAGGTTATTTTCGTCCTCCCTAGACTTATTCTTGTCAAATTAGGGTTTTTAACCAATCTTGTGCATCCAATAACTTTGTTTGTGTCATTGAATTAATATTTAGGTCATTTTGGTTCTCCCTATGCATATTCTTGTCCAATTAGGGTTTTTAACCAATCTTGTGCATCCAATAGGTGTGTTTGTGTCATTGGATGATCAATTAGGTCATTTTCGTCCTCCCTAGGCTTATTCTTGTCCAATTAGGGTTTTTAACCAATCTTGTGCATCCAATAGGTGTGTTTGTGTCATTGGATGATCAATTAGGTCATTTTCGTCCTCCATAGGCTTATTCTTGTCCAATTAGGGTTTTTAACCAATCTTGTGCATCCAATAACTTTGTTTGTGTTATTGAATTAATATTTAGATCATTTTCGTCCTCCCTAGGCATATTCTTGTCCAATTAGGGTTTTTAACCAATCTTGTGCATCCAATAGATGTGTTTGTGTCATTGGATGATCAATTAGGTCATTTTTGTCCTCCCTAGGCTTATTCTCGTCCAATTAGGGTTTTTAACCAATCTTGTGCATCCAATAACTTTGTTTGTGTCATTGAATTAATATTTAGGTCATTTTCGTCCTCCCTAGGCATATTCTTGTCCAATCAGGGTTTTTAACCAATCTTGTGTATCCAATAGGTGTGTTTGTGTCATTGGATGATCAATTAGGTCATTTTCGTCCTTTCTATGCTTATTCTTGTCCAATTAGGGTTTTTAACCAATCTTGTGCAACCAATAAGTTCATTTGTGTCATTGGATGATCAATTAGGTCATTTTCGTCCTCGCTAGGCATATTCTTGTCCAACTAGGGTTTTTAACCAATCTTGTGCTTCCAATAGGTGTGTTTGTGTCATTGGACGATCAATTAGGTCATTTTCGTCCTCACTAGGGTTATTCTTGTCCAATTAGGGTTTTTAACCAATCTTGTGCATCCAATAGGTGTGTTTGTGTCATTGGATGATCAATTAGGTCATTTTCGTCCTCCCTAGGCATATTCTTGTCCAATTAGGGTTTTTAACCAATCTTGTGCATCCAATAGGTGTGTTTGTGTCATTGGATGATCAGTTAGGTCATTTTCGTCCTCCCTAGGCTTATTCTTGTCCAATTAGGGTTTTTAACCAATCTTGTGCATCAAATAATTTGAGTTGTGTCATTGGATTAACATTTAGGTCATTTTCGTTCTCCCTAGGCTTATTCTTGTCCAATTAGGGTTTCTAACCAATCTTGTGCATCCAATAACTTTGTTTGTGTCATTGAATTAATATTTAGGTGATTTTCGTCCTCCCTAGGCATATTCTTTTCCAATTAGGGTTTTTAACCAATCTTGTGCATCCAATAGGTGTGTTTGTGTCATTGGATGATCAATTAGGTTATTTTCGTCCTTCGTAGGCTTATTCTTGTCCAATTAGGGTTTTTAACCAATCTTGTGCATCCAATAAGTTCATTTGTGTCATTGGATTAACATTTAGGTCATTTTCGTCCTCCCTTGGCATATTCTTGTCCAATTAGGGTTTTTAACCAATCTTGTGCATCCAATAGGTGTGTTGGTGTCATTGGATGATCAATTAGGTCATTTTCGTCCTTTCTATGCTTATTCTTGTCCAATTAGGGTTTTTAACCAATCTTGTGCAACTAATAAGTTCATTTGTGTCATTGGATGATCAATTAGGTCATTTTCGTCCTCCCTAGGCATATTCTTGTTCAACTAGGGTTTTTAACCAATCTTGTGCTTCCAATAGGTGTGTTTGTGTCATTGGATGATCAATTAGGTCATTTTCGTCCTCACTAGGGTTATTCTTGTCCAATTAGGGTTTTTAACCAATCTTGTGCATCCAATAGGTGTGTTTGTGTCATTGGATGATCAATTAGGTCATTTTTGTCCTCCCTTGGCATATTCTTGTCCAACTAGGGTTTTAAACCAATCTTGTGCATCCAATAGGTGTGTTTGTGTCATTGGATGATCAATTAGGTCATTTTCGTCCTCCCTAGGCTTATTCTTGTCCAATTAGGGTTTTTAACCAATCTTGTGCATCCAATAGGTGTGTTTGTGTCATTGGATGATCAATTAGGTCATTTTCGTCCTCCCTAGGCTTATTCTTGTCCAATTAGGGTTTTTAACCAATCTTGTGCATCCAATAGGTGTGTTTGTGTCATTGGATGGTCAATTAGGTCATTTACGTCCTCCCAAGGCTTATTCTTGTCCAATTAGGGTTTTTAACCAATCTTGTGCATCCAATAAGTTCATTTGTGTCATTGGATTAACATTTAGGTTATTTTCGTCCTCCCTAAGCATATTCTTGTCCAATTAGGGTTTTTAACCGATCTTGTGCTTCCAATAGGTGTGTTTGTGTCATTGGATGATCAATTAGGTCATTTTCGTCCTCCCTAGGCTTATTCTTGTCCAATTAGGGTTTTTAACCAATCTTGTGCATCCAATAACTTTGTTTGTGTCATTAAATTAATATTTAGGTCATTTTTGTCCTTCCTAGGCATATTCTTGTCCAATTAGGGTTTTTAACCAATCTTGTGCATCCAATAGGTGTGTTTGTGTCATTGGATGATCAATTAGGTCATTCTCGTCCTCCCTAGGCTTATTCTTGTCCAATTAGGGTTTTTAACCAATCTTGTGCCTCCAATAAGTTCATTTGGTTCATTGGATTAACATTTAGGTCATTTTCGTCCTCCCTAGGCATATTCTTGCCCAATTAGGGTTTTTAACCAATCTTGTGCATCCAATAGGTGTGTTTGTGTCATTGGATGATCAATTAGGTCATTTTCGTCCTCCCTAGGCTTATTCTTGTCCAATTAGGGTTTTTAACCAATCTTGTGCATCCAATAGGTGTGTTTGTGTCATTGGATGATCAATTAGGTCATTTTCGTCCTCCCTAGGCTTATTCTTGTCCAATTAGAGTTTTTAACCAATCTTGTGCATCCAATAACTTTGTTTGTGTCATTGAATTAATATTTAGGTCATTTTCGTCCTCCTTAGGCATATTCTTGTCCAATTAGGGTTTTTAACCAATCTTGTGCATCCAATAGGTGTGTTTGTGTCATTGGATGATCAATTAGGTCATTTTCGTCCTCCCTAGGCTTATTCTTGTCCAATTAGGGTTTTTAACCAATCTTGTGCATCCAATAGGTTCATTTGTGTCATTGGATTAACATTTATGTCATTTTCATCCTCCCTAGGCATATTCTTGTCCAATTAGGGTTTTTAACCAATCTTGTGCATCCAATAAGTTTGTTTGTTTCATTGAATTAATATTTAGGTCATTTTCGTCCTCCCTAGGCATATTCTTGTCCAATTAGGGTTTTTAACCAATCTTGTGCATCCAATAGGTGTGTTTGTGTCATTGGATGATCAATTAGGTCATTTTCGTCCTCCCTAGGCTTATTCTTGTCCAATTAGGGTTTTTAACCAATCTTGTGCATCCAATAGGTGTGTTTGTGTCATTGGATGATCAATTAGGTCATTTTCGTCCTCCCTAGGCTTATTCTGGTCAAATTAGGGTTTTTAACCAATCTTGTGCATCCAATAGGTGTGTTTGTGTCATTGGATGATCAATTAGGTCATTTTCGTCCTCCCTAGGCTTATTCTTGTCCAATTAGGGTTTTTAACCAATCTTGTGCATCCAATAGGTGTGTTTGTGTCATTGGATGATCAATTAGGTCATTTTCGTCCTCCCTAGGCTTATTCTTGTCCAATTAGGGTTTTTAACCAATCTTTTGCATCCAATAGGTGTGTTTGTGTCATTGGATGACCAATTAGGTCATTTTCGTCCTCCCAAGGCATATTCTTGTCCAATTAGGGTTTTTAACCAATCTTGTGCATCCCATAGGTGTGTTTGTGGCAATGGATGATCAATTAGGTCATTTTCGTCCTCCCTAGGCTTATTCTTGTCCAATTAGGGTTTTTAACCAATCTTGTGCATCCAATAGGTGTGTTTGTGTCATTGGATGATCAATTAGGTCATTTTCGTCCTCCCTAGGCTTATTCTTGTCCAATTAGGGTTTTTAACCAATCTTGTGTATCCAATAAGTTTATTTATGTCATTGAATTAATATTTAGGTCATTTTCGTCCTCCCTAGGCATATTCTTGTCCAATTAGGGTTTTTAACCAATCTTGTGCATCCAATAGGTGTGTTTGTGTCATTGGATGATCAATTAGGTCATTTTCGTCCTCCCTAGGCTTATTCTTGTCCAATTAGGGTTTTTAACCAATCTTGTGCATCCAATAAGTTTGTTTGTGTCATTGAATTAATATTTAGGTCATTTTTGTCCTCCTTAGGCATATTCTTGTCCAATTAGAGTTTTTAACCAATGTTGTGCATCCAATAAGTACGTTTTTGTCATTGAATTAACATTTAGGTCATATTCGTCCTCCCTAGGCATATACTTCTCCAATTAGGGTTTTTAACCAATCTTGTGCATCCAATTGGTGTGTTTGTGTCATTGGATGATCAATTAGGTAATTTTCGTCCTCCCTAGGCATATTCTTGTTTAATTAGGGTTTTTAACCAATCTTGTGCATCCAATAGGTATGTTTGTGTCATTGGATGATCAATTAGGTCATTTTCATCGTCCCTAGGCTTATTCTTGTCCAATTAGGGTTTTTAACCAATCTTGTGCATCCAATAAGTTGAGTTGTGTCATTGGATTAACATTTAGGTCATTTTCGTCCTCCATAGGCTTATTCTCGACCAATTAGGGTTTTTAACCCATCTTGGGCATCCAATAAGTTCATTTGTGTTGAATTAATATTTAGGTCATTTTCGTCCTCCCTAGGCTTATTCTTGTCCAATTAGGGTTTTTAACCAATCTTGTGCATCCAATTGGTGTGTTTGTGTCATTGGATGATCAATTAGGTAATTTTCGTCCTCCCTAGGCATATTCTTGTTTAATTAGGGTTTTTAACCAATCTTGTGCATCCAATAGGTATGTTTGTGTCATTGGATGATCAATTAGGTCATTTTCATCGTCCCTAGGCTTATTCTTGTCCAATTAGGGTTTTTAACCAATCTTGTGCATCCAATAAGTTGAGTTGTGTCATTGGGTTAACATTTAGGTCATTTTCGTCCTCCCTAGGCTTATTCTCGACCAATTAGGGTTTTTAACCCATCTTGTGCATCCAATAAGTTCATTTGTGTTGAATTAATATTTAGGTCATTTTCGTCCTCCCTAGGCATATTCTTGTCCAATTAGGGTTTTTAATCAATCTTGTGCATCCAATAGGTGTGTTTGTGTCATTGGATGATCAATTAGGTCATTTTCCACCTCCCTAGGCATATTCTTGTCCAATTAGGGTTTTTAACCAATCTTGTGCATCCAATAGGTGTGTTTGTGTCATTGGATGATCAATTAGGTCATTTTCGTCCTCCCTAGGCTTATTCTTGTCCAATTAGGGTTTTTAACCAATCTTGTGCATCCAATAAGTTCATTTGTGTCATTGGATTAACATTTATGTCATTTTCCTCCTCCCTAGGCATATTCTTGTCCAATTAGGGTTTTTAACCAATCTTGTGCATCCAATAGGTGTGTTTGTGTCATTGGATGCTCAATTAGGTAATTGTCTTCCTCCCTAGGCTTATTCTGGTCCAATTAGGGTTTTTAACCAATCTTGTGCATCCAATAGGTGTGTTTGTGTCATTGGATGATCAATTAGGTCATTTTCGTCCTCCCTAGGCATATTCTTGTCCAATTAGGGTTTTTAACCAATCTTGTGCATCCAATAGGTGTGTTTGTGTCATTGGATGATCAATTAGGTAATTTTCGTCCTCCCTAGGCTTATTCTTGTTCAATTAGGGTTTTTAACCAATCTTGTGCATCCAATAGGTGTGTTTGTGTCTTTGGATGATCAATTTAGGTCATTTTCGTCCTCCCTAGGCTTATTCTTGTCCAATTAGGGTTTTTAACCAATCTTGTGCATCCAATAGGTGTGTTTGTGTCATTGGATGATCAATTAGGTCATTTTCGTCCTCCATAGGCTTATTCTTGTCCAATTAGGGTTTTTAACCAATCTTGTGCATCCAATAAGTTGAGCTGTGTCATTAGATTAACATTAAGGTCATTTTCGTCCTCCCTAGGCTTATTCTTGTCCAATTAGGGTTTTTAACCAATCTTGTGCATCCAATAAGTTCATTTGTGTCATTGGATTAACATTTATGTCATTTTCCTCCTCCCTAGGCATATTCTTGTCCAATTAGGGTTTTTAACCAATCTTGTGCATCCAATAGGTGTGTTTGTGTCTTTGGATGATCAATTTAGGTCATTTTCGTCCTCCCTAGGCTTATTCTTGTCCAATTAGGGTTTTTAACCAATCTTGTGCATCCAATAGGTGTGTTTGTGTCATTGGATGATCAATTAGGTCATTTTCGTCCTCCATAGGCTTATTCTTGTCCAATTAGGGTTTTTAACCAATCTTGTGCATCCAATAACTTTGTTTGTGTCATTGAATTAATATTTATATCATTTTCGTCCTCCCTAGGCATAATCTTGTCCAATTAGGGTTTTTAACCAATCTTGTCCATCCAATAGATGTGTTTGTGTCATTGGATGATCAATTAGGTCATTTTTGTCCTCCCTAGGCTTATTCTTGTCCAATTAGGGTTTTTAACCAATCTTGTGCATCCAATAACTTTGTTTGTGTCATTGAATTAATATTTAGGTCATTTTCGTCCTCCCTAGGCATATTCTTGTCCAATCAGGGTTTTTAACCAATCTTGTGCATCCAATAGGTGTGTTTGTGTCATTGGATGATCAATTAGGTCATTTTCGTCCTTTCTATGCTTATTCTTGTCCAATTAGGGTTTTTAACCTATCTTGTGCAACCAATAAGTTCATTTGTGTCATTGGATGATCAATTAGGTCATTTTGGTCCTCTCTAGGCATATTCACGTCCAACTAGGGTTTTTTACCAATCTTGTGCTTCCAATAGGTGTGTTTGTGTCATTGGATGATCAATTAGGTCATTTTCGTCCTCACTAGGCTTATTCTTGTCCAATTAGGGTTTTTAACCAATCTTGTGCATCCAGTAGGTGTGTTTGTGTCATTGGATGATCAATTAGGTCATTTTTGTCCTCTCTAGGCATATTCTTGTCCAACTAGGGTTTTAAACCAATCTTGTGCATCCAATAGGTGTGTTTGTGTCATTGGATGATCAATTAGGTCATTTTCGTCCTCCCTAGGCTTATTCTTGTCCAATTAGGGTTTTTAACCAATCTTGTGCATCCAATAGGTGTGTTTGTGTCATTGGATGATCAATTAGGTCATTTTCGTCCTCCCTAGGCTTATTCTTGTCCAATTAGGGTTATTAACCAATCTTGTGCATCCAACAAGTTTGTTTATGTCATTAAATTAATATTTAGGTCATTTTCGTCCTCCCTAGGCATATTCTTGTCCAATTAGGGTTTTTAACCAATCTTGTGCATCCAATAACTTTGTTTGTGTCATTGAATTAATATTTAGATCATTTTCGTCCTCCTTAGGCATATTCTTGTCCAATTAGGGTTTTTAACCAATCTTGTGCATCCAATAGGTGTGTTTGTGTCATTGGATGATAAATTAGGTTATTTTCGTCCTTCCTAGGCTTATTCTTGTCCAATTAGGGTTTTTAACCAATCTTGTGCATCCAATAAGTTCATTTGTGTCATTGGATTAACATTTAGGTCATTTTGGCCCTCCCGAGGCATATTCTTGTCCAATTAGGGTTTTTAACCAATCTTGTGCATCCAATAGGTGTGTTTGTGTCATTTCATGATCAATTAGGTCATTTTCGTCCTCCCTTGGCTTATTCTTGTCGAATTAGGGTTTTTAACCAATGTTGTGCATCCAATAACATTGTTTGTGTCATTGAATTAATATTTAGGTCATTTTCGTCCTCCCTAGGCATATTCTTGTCCAATTAGGGTTTTTAACCAATCTTGGGCATCCAATAGGTGTGTTTATGTCATTGGATGATCAATTAGGTCATTTTCGTCCTCCCTAGGCTTATTCTTGTCCAATTAGGGTTTTTATCCAATCTTGTGCATCCAATAAGTTCATTTGTGTCATTGGATTAACATTTAGGTCATTTTCGTCCTCCCTAGGCATATTCTTGTCCAATTAGGGTTTTTAACCAATCTTGTGCTTCCAATAGGTGTGTTTGTGTCATTGGATGATCAATTAGGTCATTTTCGTCCTCCCTAGGCTTATTCTTGTCCAATTAGGGTTTTTAACCAATCTTGTGCATCCAATAACTTTGTTTGTGTCATTGAATTAATATTTAGGTCATTTTCGTCCTCCCTAGGCATATTCTTGTCCAACTAGGATTTTTAACCAATCTTGTGCATCCAATAGGTGTGTTTGTGTCATTGGATGATCAATTAGGTCATTTTTGCCCTCCCTAGGCTTATTCTTCTCCAATTAGGGTTTTTAACCAATCTTGTGCTTCCAATAGGTCTGTTTGTGTCATTGGATGATCAATTAGGTCATTTTCGCCCTCCCTAGGCTTATTCTTGTCCAATTAGGGTTATTAACCAATCTTGTGCATCCAACAAGTTTGTTTATGTCATTGAATTAATATTTAGGTCATTTTCGTCCTCCCTAGGCATATTCTTGTCCAATTAGGGTTTTTAACCAATCTTGTGCATCCAATAGGTGTGTTTGTGTCATTGGATGATCAATTAGGTCATTTTCGTCCTCCCTAGGCATATTCTTGTCCAATTTGGGTTTTTAACCAATCTTGTGCATCCAATAGGTGTGTTTGTGGCAATGGATGATCAATTAGGTCATTTTCGTCCTCCCTAGGCTTATTCTTGTCCAATTAGGGTTTTTTAACCAATCTTGTGCATCCAATAGGTGTGTTTGTGTCATTGGTTGATCAATTAGGTCATTTTCGTCCTCCCTAGTCTTATTCTTGTCCAATTAGGGTTTTTAACCAATCTTGTGTATCCAATAGGTGTGTTTGTGTCATTGGATGATCAATTAGGTCATTTTCGTCCTCCCTAGGCTTATTCTTGTCCAATTAGGGTTTTTAACCAATCTTGTGCATCCAATAGGTGTGTTTGTGTCATTGGATGATCAATTAGGTCATTTTCGTCCTCCCTAGGCTTATTCTTGTCCAATTAGGGTTTTAAACCAATCTTGTGTATCCAATAACTTTGTTTGTGTCATTGAATTAATATTTAGGTCATTTTCGTCCTCCCTAGGCATATTCTTGTCCAATTAGGGTTTTTAACCAATCTTGTGCATCCAATAGGTGTGTTTGTGTCATTGGATGATCAATTAGGTCATTTTCGTCCTCCCTAGGCTTATTCTTGTCCAATTAGGGTTTTTAACCAATCTTGTGCATCCAATAAGTTTATTTGTGTCATTGGATTAACATTTAGGTCATTTTCGTCCTCCCTAGGCATATTCTTGTCCAATTAGGGTTTTTAATTAATCTTGTGCTTCCAATAGGTGTATTTGTGTCATTGGATGATCAATTAGGTCATTTTCGTCCTCCCTAGACATATCCTTGTCCAATTAGGGTTTTTAACGAATCTTGTGCATCCAATAGGTGTGTTTGTGTCATTGGATGATCAATTAGGTCATTTTCGTCCTCCCTAGGCTTATTCTTGTCCAATTAGGGTTTTTAACCAATTTTGTGCATCCAGTAGGTGTGTTTGTGTCATTGGATGATCAATTAGGTCATTTTCCTCCTCCCTAGGCTTATTCTTGTCCAATTAGGGTTTTTAACCAATCTTGTGCGTCCAATAAGTTTGTTTGTGTCATTGAATTAATATTTAGGTCATTTTCGTCCTCCCTAGGCTTATTCTTGTCCAATTAGGGGTTTTAACCAATCTTGTGCATCCAATAGGTGTGTTTGTGTCATTGGATGATCAATTAGGTCATTTTCGTCGTCCCTAGGCTTATTCTTGTCCAATTAGGGTTTTTAACCAATGTTGTGCATCCAATAAGTTTGTTTGTGTCATTGAATTAATATTTAGGTCATTTTCGTCCTCCTTAGGCATATTCTTGTCCAATTAGGGTTTTTAACCAATCTTGTGCATCCAATAGGTGTGTTTGTGTCATTGGATGATCAATTAGGTCATTTTCGTCCTCCCTAGGCATATTCTTGTCCAATTAGGGTTTTTAACCAATCTTGTGCATCCAATAGGTGTGTTGTGTCATTGGATGATCAATTAGGTCATTTTCGTCCTCCCTAGGCATATTCTTTTCCAATTAGGGTTTTTAACCAATCTTGTGCATCCAATAGGTGTGTTTGTGTCATTGGATGATCAATTAGGTCATTTTCGTCCTCCCTAGGCTTATTCTTGTCCAATTAGGGTTTTTAACCAATCTTGTGCATCCAATAGGTGTGTTTGTGTCATTGGATGATCAATTAGGTCATTTTCGTCCTCCCTAGGCTTATTCTTGTCCAATTAGGGTTTTTAACCAATCTTGTGCATCCAATAGGTGTGTTTGTTTCTTTGGATGATCAATTAGGTCATTTTCGCCCTCCGTAGGCCTATTCTTGTCCAATTAGGGTTTTTAATCAATCTTGTGCATCCGATAAGTTTGTTTGTGTCATTGAATTAATATTTAGGTCATTTTCGTCCTCCCTAGGCATATTCTTGTCCAATTAGGGTTTTTAACCAATCTTGTGCATCCAATAGGTGTGTTTGTGTCATTGGATGATCAATTAGGTCATTTTCGTCCTCCCAAGGCTTATTCTTGTCCAATTAGGGTTTTTAACCAATCTTGTGCATCCAATAAATTCTTTTGTGTCATTGGATTAACATTTAGGTCATTTTCGTCCTCCCTAGGCATATTCTTGTCCAATTAGGGTTTTTAACCAATCTTGTGCTTCCAATAGGTGTGTTTGTGTCATTGGATGATCAATTAGGTCATTTTCGTCCTCCCTAGGCTTATTCTTGTCCAATTAGGGTTTTTAACCAATCTTGTGCATCCAATAACTTTGTTTGTGTCATTGAATTAATATTTAGGTCATTTTTCCTCCTCCCTAGGCATATTCTTGTCCAATTAGGGTTTTTAACCAATCTTGTGCATCCAATAGGTGTGTTTGCGTCATTCGATGATCAATTAGGTCATTTTCGTCCTCCCTAGGCTTATTCTTGTCCAAT
>JBBPBR010001697.1:48955-113922 GCA_037974775.1 Cicer pinnatifidum
ATTAGGGTTTTTAACCAATCTTGTGCATCCAATAACTTTGTTTGTGTCATTGAATTAATATTTAGGTCATTTTTCCTCCTCCCTAGGCATATTCTTGTCCAATTAGGGTTTTTAACCAATCTTGTGCATCCAATAGGTGTGTTTGCGTCATTCGATGATCAATTAGGTCATTTTCGTCCTCCCTAGGCTTATTCTTGTCCAATTAGGGTTTTTAACCAATCTTGTGCATCCAATAAGTTCATTTGTGTCATTGGGTTAACATTTAGGTCATTTTCGTCCTTCCTAGGCATATTCTTGTCTAATTAGGGTTTTTAACCAATCTTGTGCTTCCAATAAGTGTGTTTGTGTCATTGGATGATCAATTAGGTCATTTTCGTCCTCCCTAGGCTTATTCTTGTCCAATTAGGGTTTTTAACCAATCTTGTGCATCCAATAACTTTGTTTGTGTCATTGAATTAATATTTAGGTCATTTTCATCCTCCCTAGGCATATGCTTGTCCAATTAGGGTGTTTAACCAATCTTATGCATCCAATAGGTGTGTTTGTGTCATTGGATGATCAATTAGGTCATTTTCGTCCTCCCTATGCTTATTCTTGTCCAATTAGGGTTTTTAACCAATCTTTTGCATCCAATAAGTTCATTTGTGTCATTGGATTAACATTTAGGTCTTTTTCGTCCTCCCTAGGCATATTCTTGTCCAATTAGGGTTTTTAACCAATCTTGTGCTTCCAATAAGTGTGTTTGTGTCATTGGATGATCAATTAGGTCATTTTCGTCCTCCCTAGGCTTATTCTTGTCCAATTAGGGTTTTTAACCAATCTTGTGCATCCAATAACTTTGTTTGTGTCATTGAATTAATATTTAGGTCATTTTCATCCTCCCTAGGCATATTCTTGTCCAGTTAGGGTGTTTAACCAATCTTGTGCATCCAATAGGTGTGTTTGTGTCATTGGATGATCAATTAGGTCATTTTCGCCCTCCCTAGGCTTATTCTTGTCCAATTAGGGTTTTTAACCAATCTTGTGCATCCAATAAGTTCATTTGTGTCATTGGATTAACATTTAGGTCATTTTCGTCCTCCCTAGGCATATTCTTGTCCAATTAGGGTTTTTAACCAATCTTGTGCTTCCAATAGGTACGTTTGTGTCATTGGATGATCAATTAGGTCATTTTCGTCCTCCCTAGGCTTATTCTTGTCCAATTAGGGTTTTTAACCAATCTTGTGCATCCAATAACTTTGTTTGTGTCATTGAATTAATATTTAGGTCCTTTTCATCCTCCCTAGGCATATTCTTGTCCAATTAGGGTTTTTAACCAATCTTGTGTATCCAATAAGTTCATTTGAGTCATTGGATGATCAATTAGGTCATTTTCGTCCTCCCTAGGCATATTCTTGTCCAACTAGGGTTTTTAACCAATCTTGTGCATCCAATAGGTGTGTTTGTGTAATTGGATGATCAATTAGGTCATTTTCTTCCTCCCTAGTCTTATTCTTGTCCAATTAGGGTTTTTAACCAATCTTGTGCATCCAATAAGTTCATTTGTGTCATTGGATTAACATTTAGGTCATTTTCGTCCTCCCTAGGCATATTCTTGTCCAATTAGGGTTTTTAACCAATCTTGTGCTTCCAATAGGTGTGTTTGTGTCATTGGATGATCAATTAGGTCATTTTCGTCCTCCCTAGGCTTATTCTTGTCCAATTAGGGTTTTTAACCAATCTTGTGCATCCAATAACTTTGTTTGTGTCATTGAATTAATATTTAGGTCATTTTCGTCCTCCCTAGGCATATTCTTGTCCAACTAGGACTTTTAACCAATCTTGTGCATCCAATAGGTGTGTTTGTGTCATTGGATGATCAATTAGGTCATTTTCTCCCTCCCTAGGCTTATTCTTCTCCAATTAGGGTTTTTAACCAATCTTGTGCTTCCAATAGGTCTGTTTGTGTCATTGGATGATCAATTAGGTCATTTTCGCCCTCCCTAGGCTTATTCTTGTCCAATTAGGGTTATTAACCAATCTTGTGCATCCAACAAGTTTGTTTATGTCATTGAATTAATATTTAGGTCATTTTCGTCCTCCCTAGGCATATTCTTGTCCAATTAGGGTTTTTAACCAATCTTGTGCATCCAATAGGTGTGTTTGTGTCATTGGATGATCAATTAGGTTATTTTCGTCCTTCCTAGGCTTATTCTTGTCCAATTAGGGTTTTTAACCAATCTTGTGCATCCAATAAGTTCATTTGTGTCATTGGATTAACATTTAGGTCATTTTAATCCTCCCGAGGCATATTCTTGTCCAATTAGGGTTTTTAACCAATCTTGTGCATCCAATAGGTGTGTTTGTGTCATTGGATGATCAATTAGGTCATTTTCGTCCTTTCTATGCTTATTCTTGTCCAATTAGGGTTTTTAACCAATCTTGTGCAACCAATACGTTCATTTGTGTCATTGGATGATCAATTAGGTCATTTTCATCCTCCCTAGGCATATTCTTGTCCAACTAGGGTTTTTAACCAATCTTGTGCTTCCAATAGGTGTGTTTGTGTCATTGGATGATCAATTAGGTCATTTTCGTCCTCACTAGGCTTATTCTTGTCCAATTAAGGTTTTTAACAAATCTTGTGCATCCAATAGGTGTGTTTGTGTCATTGGATGATCAATTAGGTCATTTTTGTCCTCCCTAGGCATATTCTTGTCCAACTAGGGTTTTAAACCAATCTTGTGCATCCAATAGGTGTGTTTGTGTCATTGGATGATCAATTAGGTCATTTTCGTCCTCCCTAGGCTTATTCTTGTCCAATTACGGTTATTAACCAATCTTATACATCCAACAAGTTTGTTTATGCCATTGAATTAATATTTAGGTCATTTTCGTCCTCCCTAGGCATATTCTTGTCCAATTAGGGTTTTTAACCAATCTTGTGCATCCAATAACTTTGTTTGTGTCATTGAATTAATATTTAGATCATTTTCGTCCTCCCTAGGCATATTCTTGTCCAATTAGGGTTTTTAACCAATCTTGAGCATCCAATAGGTGTGTTTGTGGCAATGAATGATCAATTAGGTCATCTTTGTCCTCCCTATGCTTATTCTTGTCCAATTAGGGTTTTTAACCAATCTTGTGCATCCAATAGGTGTGTTTGTGTCATTGGATGATCAATTAGGTCATTTTCGCCCTCCCTAGGCTTATTCTTGCCCAATTAGGGTTTTTAACCAATCTTGTGCATCCAATAAGTTGAGTTGTGTCATTGGATTAGCATTTAGGTCATTTTCGTCCTCCCTAGGCTTATTCTTGTCCAATTAGGGTTTTTAACCAATCTTGTGCATCCAATAAGTTGAGTTGTGTCATTGGATTAGCATTTAGGTCATTTTCGTCCTCCCTAGGCTTATTCTTGTCCAATTAGGGTTTTTAACCAATCGTGTGCATCGAATAAGTTCATTTGTGTCATTGGATTAACATTTAGGTCATTTTCGTCCTTCCTAGGCATATTCTTGTCCAATTAGGGTTTTTAACCAATCTTGTGCATCCAATAGGTGTGTTTGTTTGATTGGATGATCAATTAGGTTATTTTCGTCCTCCGTAGGCTTATTCTTGTCCAATTAGGGTTTTTAACCAATCTTGTGCATCCAATAAGTTGAGTTGTGTCATTGGATTAACATTTAGGTCATTTTCGTTCTCCCTAGGCTTATTCTTGTCCAATTAGGGTTTTTAACCAATCTTGTGCATCCAATAAGTTCATTTGTGTTATTGGATTAACATTTAGGTCATATTCGTCCTCCCTAGGCATATTCTTGTCCAATTGGGGTTTTTAACCAATCTTGTGCATCCAATAGGTGTGTTGGTGTCATTGGATGATCAATTAGGTCATTTTCGTCCTCCCTAGGCATATTCTTGTCCAATTAGGGTTTTTAACCAATCTTGTGCATCCAATAGGTGTGTTTGTGTCATTGGATGATCAATTAGGTCATTTTCGTCCTCCCTAGGCATATTCTTGTCCAATTAGGGTTTTTAACCAATCTTGTGCATCCAATAGGTGTGTTTGTGTCATTGGATGTTCAATTAGGTCATTTTC
The DNA here is from genome assembly GCA_037974775.1 of Cicer pinnatifidum. Classification (NCBI taxonomy): domain Eukaryota; kingdom Viridiplantae; phylum Streptophyta; class Magnoliopsida; order Fabales; family Fabaceae; genus Cicer; species Cicer pinnatifidum. Next base: position 53,031 of record JBBPBR010001697.1, read on the forward strand.
GTCCTCCCTAGGCTTATTCTTGACCAAATAGGGTTTTTAACCAATCATGTGCGTCCAATAGGTGTGTTTGTGTCATTGGATGATCAATTAGGTCATTTTCGTCCTCCCTAGGCATATTCTTGTCCAATTAGGGTTTTTAACCAATCTTGTGCATCCAATAGGTGTGTTTGTGTCATTGGATGATCAATTAGGTCATTTTCGTCCTCCCTAGGCTTATTCTTGTCCAATTAGGGTTTTTAACCAATCTTGTGCATCCAATAAGTTCATTTGTGTCATTGGATTAACATTTAGGTCATTTTCGTCCTCCCTAGGCATATTCTTGTCCAATTAGGGTTTTTAACCAATCTTGTGCTTCCAATAGGTGTGTTTGTGTAATTGGATGATCAATTAGGTCATTTTCTTCCTCCCTAGGCTTATTCTTGTCCAATTAGGGTTTTTAACCATTCTTGTGCATCCAATAAGTTCATTTGTGTCATTGGATGATCAATTAGGTCATTTTCGTCCTCTCTAGGCATATTCTTGTCCAACTAGGGTTTTTAACCAATCTTGTGCATCCAATAGGTGTGTTTGTGTCTTTGGATGATCAATTAGGCCATTTTCGTCCTCCCTAGGCTTATTCTTGTCCAATTAGGGTTTTTAACCAATCTTGTGCATCCAATAGGTGTGTTTGTGTCATTGGATGATCAATTAGGTTATTTTCGTCCTCCCTAGGCTTATTCTTGTCCAATTAGGGTTTTTAACCAATCTTGTGCATCCAATAAGTTGAGTTGTGTCATTGGATTAACATTTAGGTCATATTCGTCCTCCCTAGGCACATTCTTGTCCAATTAGAGTTTTTAACCAATCTTGTGCATCCAATAGGTGTGTTTGTGTCATTGGATGATCAATTAGGTAATTTTCGTCCTCCCTAGGCTTATTCTTGTCCAATTAGGGTTTTTAACCAATCTTGTGCATCCAATAGGTGTGTTTGTGTCATTGGATGATCAATTAGGTCGTTTTCATCGTCCCTAGGCTTATTCTTGTCCAATTAGGGTTTTTAACCAATCTTGTGCATCCAATAGGTGTGTTTGTGTCATTGGATGATCAATTAGGTCATTTTCGTCCTCCCTAGGCATATTCTTGTCCAATTAGGGTTTTTAACCAATCTTGTGCATCCAATAGGTGTGTTTGTGTCATTGGATGATCAATTAGGTCATTTTCGTCCTCCCTAGGCTTATTCTTGTCCAATTACGGTTTTTAACCAATCTTGGGCATCTAATAGGTGTGTTTGTGTCATTGGATGATCAATTAGGTCATTTTCGTCCTCCCTAGGCTTATTCTTGTCCAATTAGGGTTTTTAACCAATCTTGTGCATCCGATAAGTTTGTTTGTGTCATTGAATTAATATTTAGGTAATTTTCGTCCTCCCTAGGCATATTCTTGTCAAATTAGGGTTTTTAACCAGTCTTGTGCATCCAATAGGTGTGTTTGTGTCATTGGATGATCAATTAGGTCATTTTCGTCCTCCCTAGGCATATTCTTGTCCAATTAGGGTTTTTAACCAATCTTGCGCATCCAATAGGTGTGTTTGTGTCATTGGATGATCAATTAGGTCATTTTCGTCCTCCCTAGGCTTATTCTTGTCCAATTAGGGTTTTTAACCAATCTTGTTCATCCAATAAGTTCATTTGTGTCATTGGATTAACATTTAGGTCATTTTCGTCCTCCCTAGGCTTATTCTTGTCCAATTAGGGTTTTTAACCAATCTTGTGCTTTCAATAGGTGTGTTTGTGTCATTGGATGATCAATTAGGTCATTTTCGTCCTCCCTAGGCTTATTCTTGTCCAATTAGGGTTTTTAACCAATCTTGTGCATCCAATAACTTTGTTTGTGTCATTGAATTAATATTTAGGTCATTTTCGTCCTCCCTAGGCATATTCTTGTCCAATTAGGGTTTTTAACCAATCTTGTGTATCCAATAAGTTCATTTGTGCCATTGGATGATCAATTAGGTCATTTTCGTTCTCCCTAGGCATATTCTTGTCCAACTAGGGTTTTTAACCAATCTTGTGCATCCAATAGGTGTGTTTGTGTCATTGGATGATCAATTAGGTCATTTTCGTCCTTCCTAGGCTTATTCTTGTCCAATTAGGGTTTTTAACCAATCTTGTGCATCCAATAAGTTCAGTTGTGTCATTCGATTAACATTTAGGTCATTTTCGTCCTCCCTAGGCATATTCTTGTCCAATTAGGGTTTTTAACCAATCTTGTGCTTCCAATAGCTGTGTTTGTGTCATTGAATGATCAATTAGGTCATTTTCGTCCTCCCTAGGCTTATTCTTGTCCAATTAGGGTTTTTAACCAATCTTGTGCATCCAATAACTTTGTTTGTGTCATTGAATTAATATTTAGGTCATTTTCCTCCTCCCTAGGCATATTCTTTTCCAATTATGGTTTTTAACCAATCTTGTGCATCCAATAAGTTCATTTGTGTCATTGGATGATCAATTAGGTCATTTTCGTCCTCCCTAGGCATATTCTTGTCCAACTAGGGTTTTTAACCAATCTTGTGCATCCAATAGGTGTGTTTGTGTCTTTGGATGATTAATTAGGTCATTTTCGTACTCCCTAGGCTTATTCTTGTCCAATTAGGGTTTTTAACCAATCTTGTGCATCCAATAGGTGTGTTTGTGTCATTGGATGATCAATTAGGTCATTTTCGTCCTCCCTAGGCATATTCTTGTCCAATTAGGGTTTTTAACCAATCTTGTGCATCCAATAGGTGTGTTTGTGTCATTGGATTAACATTTAGGTCATTTTCGTCCTCCCTAGGCTTATTCTTGTCCAATTAGGGTTTTTACCCCATCTTGTGGATCCAATAAGTTTGTTTGTGTCATTGAATTAATATTTAGGTCATTTTCGTCCTCCCTAGGCATATTCTTGCCCAATTAGGATTTTTAACCAATCTTGTGCATCCAATAGGTGTGTTTGTGCCATTGGATGATCAATTAGGTCATTTACGTCCTCCCTAGGCTTATTCTTGTCCAATTAGGGTTTTTAACCAATCTTGTGCATCCAATAAGTTTATTTGTGTCATTGGATGATCAATTAGGTCATTTTCGTCCTCCCTAGGCATATTCTTGTCCAACTAGGGTTTTTAACCAATCTTGTGCATCCAATAGGTGTGTTTGTGTCTTTGGATGATCAATTAGGTCATTTTCGTCCTCCATAGGCTTATTCTTGTCCAATTAGGGTTTTTAACCAATCTTGTGCATCCAATAGGTGTGTTTGTGTCATTGGATGATCAATTAGGTCATTTTCGTCCTCACTAGGCTTATTCTTGTCCAATTAGGGTTTTTAACCAATCTTGTGCATCCGATAAGTTTGTTTGTGTCATTGAATTAATATTTATATCATTTTCGTCCTCCCTAGGCATATTCTTGTCCAATTAGGGTTTTTAACCAATCTTGTGCATCCAATAGGTGTGTTTGTGTCATTGGATGATCAATTAGGTCATTTTCGTCCTCCCTAGGCTTATTCTTGTCCAATTAGGGTTTTTAACCGATCTTGTGCATCCAATAGATGTGTTTGTGTCATTGGATGATCAATTAAGTCATTTTCGTCCTGCCTAGGTATATTCTTGTCCAATTAGAGTTTTTAACCAATCTTGTGGATCCAATAGTTGTGTTTGTGTCATTGGATGATCAATTAGGTCATTGTCGTCCTCCCTTTGCATATTCTTGTCCAATTAGGGTTTTTAACCAATCTTGTGCTTCCAATAGATGTGTTTGTGTCATTGGATGATCAATTAGGTCATTTTCGTCCTCCCTAGGCATATTCTTGTCCAATTAGGGTTTTTAACCAATCTTGTGCATCCAATAGGTGTGTTTGTGTCATTGGATGATCAATTAGGTCATTTTCGTCCTCCCTAGGCTTATTCTTGTCCAATTAGGGTTTTTAACCAATCTTGTGCATCCAATAGGTGTGTTTGTGTCATTGGATGATCAATTAGGTCATTTGCGTCCTCCCTAGGCTTATTCTTGTCCAATTAGGGTTTTTAACCAATCTTGTGCATCCAATAGGTGTGTTTGTGTCATTGGATGATCAATTAGGTCATTGTTGTCCTCCCTAGGCTTATTCTTGTCCAATTAGGGTTTTTAACCAATCTTGTGCATCCAATAGGTGTGTTTGTGTCATTGGATGATCAATTAGGTCATTTTCGTCCTCCCTAGGCTTATTCTTGTCCAATTAGGGTTTTTAACCAATTTTGTGCATCCAATAAGTTCATTTGTGTCATTGGATGATCAATTAGGTCATTTTCGTCCTCCCTAGGCATATTCTTGTCCAACTAGGGTTTTAAACCAATCTTGTGCATCCAATAGGTGTGTTTGTGTCTTTGGATGATCAATTAGGTCATTTTCGTCCTCCCTAGGCTTATTCTTGCCCAATTAGGGTTTTTAACCAATCTTGTGCATCCAATAGGTGTGTTTGTGTCATTGGATGATCAATTAGGTCATTTTCGTACTCCCTAGGCTTATTCTTTTCCAATTAGGGTTTTTAACCAATCTTGTGCATCCAATAGGTGTGTTTGTGTCATTGGATGATCAATTAGGTCATTTTCGTCCTCCCTAGGCTTATTCTTGTCCAATTAGGGTTTTTAACCAATCTTGTGCATCCAATAAGTTTGTTTGTGTCATTGAATTAATATTTAGGTCATTTTCGTCCTCCGTAGGCATATTCTTGTCCAATTAGGGTTTTTAACCAATCTTATGCATTCAATAGGTGTGTTTGTGTCATTGGATGATCAATTAGGTCATTTTCGTCCTCCCTAGGCTTATTCTTGTTCAATTAGGGTTTTTAACCAATCATGTGCATCCAATAACTTTGTTTGTGTCATTGAATTAATATTTAGGTCTTTTTCGTCCTCCCTAGGCATATTCTTGTCCAAATAGGGTTTTTAACCAATCTTGTGTATCCAATAAGTTCATTTGTGTCATTGGATGATCAATTAGGTCATTTTCGTTCTCCCTAGGCATATTCTTGTCCAACTAGGGTTTTTAACCAATCTTGTGCATCCAATAGGTGTGTTTGTGTCATTGGATGATCAATTAGGTCATTTTCGTCCTTCCTAGGCTTATTCTTGTCCAATTAGGGTTTTTAACCAATCTTGTGAATCCAATAAGTTCAGTTGTGTCATTGGATTAACATTTAGGTCATTTTCGTCCTCCCTAGGCATATTCTTGTCCAATTAGGGTTTTTAACCAATCTTGTGCTTCCAATAGCTGTGTTTTTGTCATTGAATGATCAATTAGGTCATTTTCGTCCTCCCTAGGCTTATTCTTGTCCAATTAGGGTTTTTAACCAATCTTGTGCATCCAATAACTTTGTTTGTGTCATTGAAATAATATTTAGATCATTTTCGTCCTCCCTAGGCATATTCTTGTCCAATTAGGGTTTTTAACCAATCTTGTGCATCCAATAGGTGTGTTTGTGTCATTGGATGATCAATTAGGTCATTTTCGTCCTCCCTAGGCTTATTCTTGTCCAATTAGGGTTTTTAACCAATCTTGTGCATCCAATAAGTTCATTTGTGTCATTGGATTAACATTTAGGTCATTTTCGTCCTCCCTAGGCATATTCTTGTCCAATTAGGGTTTTTAACCAATCTAGTGCATCCAATAGGTGTGTTTGTGTCATTGGATGATTAATTAGGTCATTTTCGTCCTCCCTAGGCTTATTCTTGTCCAATTAGGGTTTTTAACCAATCTTGTGCATCCAATAAGTTCATTTGTGTCATTGGATTAACATTTAGGTCATTTTCGTCCTCCCTAGGCATATTCTTGTCCAATTAGGGTTTTTAACCAATCTTGTGCTTCCAATAGGTGTGTTTGTGTCATTGGATGATCAATTATGTCATTTTCGTCCTCCCTAGGCTTATTCTTGTCCAATTAGGGTTTTTAACCAATCTTGTGCATCCAATAAGTTCATTTGTGTCATTGGATTAACATTTAGGTCATATCCGTCCTCCCTAGGCATATTCTTGTCCAATTAGGGTTTTTAACCAATCTTGTGCATCGAATAAGTTGAGTTGTGTCATTGGATTAACATTTAGGTCATTTTCGTCCTCCCTAGGCTTATTCTTGTCCAATTAGGGTTTTTAACCAATCTTGTGCATCCAATAAGTTCATTTGTGTCATTGGATTAACATTTAGGTCATTTTCGTCCTCCCTAGGCATATTCTTGTCCAATTAGGGTTTTTAACCAATCTTGTGCATCCAATAGGTATGTTTGTGTCATTGGATGTTCAATTAGGTTATTTTCGTCCTCCCTAGGCTTATTCTTGTCCAATTAGGGTTTTTAACCAATCTTGTGCATCCAATAGGTGTGTTTGTGTCATTGGATGATCAATTAGGTCATTTTCGTCCTCCCTAGGCTTAGTCTTGTCCAATTAGGATTTTTAACCAATCTTGTGCATCCAATACATTTGATAATCAATTAGGTCATTTTCGTCCTCCCTAGGCATATTCTTGTCCAATTAGGGTTTTTAACCAATCTTGTGCATCCAATAGGTGTGTTTGTGTCATTGGATGATCAATTAGGTCATTTTCGTCCTCCCTAGGCATATTCTTGTCCAATTAGGGTTTTTAACCAATCTTGTGCATCCAATAGGTGTGTTTGTGTCATTGGATGATCAATTAGGTCATTTTCGTCCTCCCTAGGCTTATTCTTGCCCAATTTGGGTTTTTAACCAATCTTGTGCATCCAATAAGTTGAGTTGTGTCATTGGATTAACATTTAGGTCATTTTCGTCCTCCCTAGGCTTATTCTTGTCCAATTAGGGTTTTTAACCAATCTTGTGCATCCAATAAGTTCATTTGTGTCATTGGATTAACATTTAGGTCATTTTCGTCCTCCCTAGGCATATTCTTGTCCAATTAGGGTTTTTAACCAATCTTGTGCATCCAATAGGTGTGTTTGTGTCATTGGATGATCGATTAGGTAATTTTCGTCCTCCCTAGGCTTATTCTTGTCCAATTAGGGTTTTTAACCAATCTTGTGCATCAAAAAGGTGTATTTGTGTCATTGGATGATCAATTAGGTCATTTACGTCCTCCCTAGGCATATTCTTGTCCAATTAGGGTTTTTAACCAATCTTGTGCATCCAATAGGTGTGTTTGTGTCATTGGATGATCACTTAGGTCATTTTTGTCCTCCCTAGGCTTATGCTTGTCCAATTAGGGTTTTTAACCAATCTTGTGCATCCAATAGGTGTGTTTGTGTCATTGGATGATCAATTAGGTCATTTTCGTCCTCCCTAGGCATATTCTTGTCCAATTAGGGTTTTTAACCAATCTTGTGCATCCAATAAGTTCATTTGTGTCATTGGATGATCAATTAGGTAATTTTCGTCCTCCCTAGGCTTATTCTTGTCCAATTAGGGATTTTAACCAATCTTGTGCATCCAATAGGTGTGTTTGTGTCATTGGATGATCAATTAGGTCATTTTCATCCTACCTAGACTTATTCTTGTCAAATTAGGGTTTTTAATCAATCTTGTGCATCCAATAACTTTGTTTGTGTCATTGAATTAATATTTAGGTCATTTTCGTCCTCCCTAGGCATATTTTTGTCCAATTAGGGTTTTTAACCAATCTTGTGCATCCAATAGGTGTGTTTGTGTCATTGGATGATCAATTAGGTTATTTTCGTCCTTCCTAGGCTTACTCTTGTCCAATTAAGGTTTTTAACCAGTGTTGTGCATCCAATAAGTTCATTTGTGTCATTGGATTAACATTTAGGTCATTTTCGTCCTCCCTAGACATATTCTTGTCCAATTAGGGTTTTTAACCAATCTTGTGCATCCAATAACTTTGTTTGTGTCATTGAATTAATATTTAGGTCATTTTCGTCCTCCCTAGGCATATTCTTGTCCAATTAGGGTTTTTAACCAATCTTGTGCATCTAATAGGTGTGTTTGTGTCATTGGATGATCAATTAGGTCATTTTCGTCCTCCCTAGGCATATTATTGTCCAATTAGGGTTTTTAACCAATCTTGTGCATCCAATAGGTGTGTTTGTGTCATTGGATGATCAATTAGGTCATTTTCGTCCTCCCTAGGCATATTCTTGTCCAATTAGGGTTTTTAACCAATCTTGTGCATCCAATAGGTGTGTTTATGTCATTGGATGATCATTTAGGTCATTTTCGTCCTCCCTAGGCATATTCTTATCCAATTAGGGTTTTTAACCAATCTTGTGCATCCAATAGGTGTGTTTGTGTCATTGGATGATCAATTAGGTCTTTTCGTCCTCTTTATGCTTATTCTTGTTCAATTAGGGTTTTTAACCAATCTTGTGCATCCAATAACTTTGTTTGTGTCATTGAATTAATATTTAGGTCATTTTCATCCTCCCTAGGCATATTCTTGTCCAATTAGGGTTTTTAACCAATCTTGTGCATCCAATAGGTGTGTTTGTGTCATTGGATGATCAATTAGGTCATTTTCGTCCTCCCTAGGCATATTCTTGTCCAATTAGGGTTTTTAACCAATCTTGTGCATCCAATAGGTGTGTTTGTGTCATTGGATGATCAATTAGGTCATTTTCGTCCTCCCTAGGCATATTCTTGTCCAATTAGGGTTTTTAACCAATCTTGTGCATCCAATAGGTGTGTTTGTGTCATTGGATGATCAATTAGGTTATTTTCTTCCTCCCTATGCATATTCTTGTCCAATTAGGGTTTTTAACTAATCGTGTGCATCCGATAAGTTCATTTGTGTCATTGGATGATCAATTAGGTCATTTTCGTCCTCCCTAGGCATATTCTTGTCCAATTAGGGTTTTTAACCAATCTTGTGCATCCAATAGGTGTGTTTGTGTCATTGGATGATCAATTAGGTCATTTTCGTCCTCCCTAGGCATATTCTTGTCCAATTAGGGTTTTTAACCAATCTTGTGCATCCAATAGGTGTGTTTGTGTCATTGGATGATCAATTAGGTTATTTTCGTCCTCCCTAGGCATATTCTTTTCCAAATAGGGTTTTTAACTAATCTTGTGCATCCAATACGTTCATTTGTGTCATTGGATGATCAATTAGGTCATTTTCGTCCTCCCTAGGCATATTCTTGTCCAATTAGGGTTTTTAACCAATCTTGTGCATCCAATAGGTGTGTTTGTGTCATTGGATGATCAATTAGGTCATTTTCGTCCTCCCTAGGCTTATTCTTGTCCAATTAGGGTTTTTAACCAATCTTGTGCTTCCAATAAGTTGAGTTGTGTCATTGGATTAACATTTAGGTCATTTTCGTCCTCCCTAGGCTTATTCTTGTCCAATTAGGGTTTTTAACCAATCTTTTGCATCCAATACGTTCATTTGTGTCATTGGATTAACATTTAGGTCATTTTCGTCCTCCTTAGCCATATTCTTGTCCAATTAGAGTTTTAGACCAATCTTGTGCATCCAATAGGTGTGTTTGTGTCATTGGATGATCAATTAGGTTATTTTCGTCCTCCCTAGGCTTATTCTTGTCCAATTAGGGTTTTTAACTAATCTTGTGCATCCAATAAGTTCATTTGTGTCATTCGAAGATCAATTAGATCATTTTCGTCCTCCCTAGGCATATTCTTGTCCAATTATTGTTTTTAACCAATCTTGTGCATCCAATAGGTGTGTTTGTGTCATTGGATGATCAATTAGGTCATTTTCGTCCTCCCTAGGCTTATTCTTGTCCAATTAGGGTTTTTAACCAATCTTGTGCATCCAATAGGTGTGTTTGTGTCATTGGATGATCAATTAGGTCATTTTCGTCCTCCCTAGGCATATTCTTGTCCAATTAGGGTTTTTAACCAATCTTGTGCATCCAATAGGTGTTTTTGTGTCATTGGATGATCAATTTAGTCATTTTCGTCCTCCCTAGGCATATTCTTGTCCAATTAGGGTTTTTAACCAATCTTGTGCATCCAATAGGTGTGTTTGTGTCATTGGATGATCAATTTGGTCATTTTCGTCCTCCCTAGGCATATTCTTGTCCAATTAGGGTTTTTAACCAATCTTGTGCATCCAATAGGTGTGTTTGTGTCATTGGATGATCAATTAGGTTATTTTCGTCCTCCCTAGGCTTATTCTTATCCAATTAGGGTTTTTAACCAATCTTGTGCATCCAATAAGTTGAGTTGTGTCATTGGATTAACATTTAGGTCATTTTCGTTCTCCCTAGGCTTATTCTTGTCCAATTAGGGTTTTTAACCCATCTTGTGCATCCAATAAGTTCATTTATGTTATTGGATTAACATTTAGGTCATATTCGTCCTCCCTAGGCATATTCTTGTCCAATTAGGGTTTTTAACCAATCTTGTGCATCCAATAGGTGTGTTTGTGTCCTTGGATGATCAAATAGGTCATTTTCGTCCTCCCTAGGCATATTCTTGTCCAATTAGGGTTTTTAACCAATCTTGTGCATCCAATAGGTGTGTTTATGTCATTGGATGATCAATTAGGTCATTTTTGTCCTCCCTAGGCTTATTCTTGTCCAATTAGGGTTTTTAACATATCTTGTGCATCCAATAAGTTCATTAGTGTCATTGGATGATCAATTAGGTCATTTTCGTCCTCCCTAGGCATGTTCTTGTCCAACTAGGGTTTTTAACCAATCTTGTGCATCCAATAGGTGTATTTGTGTCATTGGATGATCAGATAGGTCATTTTCGTCCTCCCTAGGCTTATTCTTTTCCAATTAGGGTTTTTAACCAATCTTGTGCATCCAATAAGTCGAGTTGTGTCATTGAATTAACATTTAGGTCATTTTCTTCCTCCAAAGGCTTATTCTTGTCCAATTAGGGTTTTTAACCAATCTTGTGCATCCAATAAGTTTGTTTGTGTCATTGAATTAATATTTAGGTCATTTTCGTCATCCCTAGGCATATTCTTGTCCAATTAGGGTTTTTAACCAATCTTGTGCATTCAATAGGTGTGTTTGTGTCAATGAATGATCAATTAGGTCATTTTCATCTTCCCTAGGCATATTCTTGTCCAATTAGGGTTTTTAACCAATTGTGCATCCAATAGGTGTGTTTGTGGCAATGGATGATCAATTAGGTCATTTTCGTCCTCCCTACGCTTATTCTTGTCCAATTATGGTTTTTAACCAATCTTGTGCATCCAATAGGTGTGTTTGTGTCATTGGATGATCAATTCGGTCATTTTCGTCATCCCTAGGCTTATTCTTGCCCAATTAGGGTTTTTAACCAATCTTGTGCATCCAATAAGTTGAGTTGTGTCATTGGATTAGCATTTAGGTCATTTTCGTCCTCCCTAGGCTTATTCTTGTCCAATTAGGGTTTTTAACCAATCTTGTGCATCGAATAAGTTCATTTGTGTCATTGGATTAACATTTAGGTCATTTTCGTCCTTCCTAGGCATATTCTTGTCCAATTAGGGTTTTTAACCAATCTTTTGCATCCAATAGGTGTGTTTGTTTGATTGGATGATCAATTAGGTTATTTTCGTCCTCCCTAGGCTTATTCTTGTCCAATTAGGGGTTTTAACCAATCTTGTGCATCCAATAAGTTGAGTTGTGTCATTGGATTAACATTTAGGTCATTTTCGTTCTCCCTAGGCTTATTCTTGTCCAATTAGGGTTTTTAACCAATCTTGTCCATCCAATAAGTTCATTTGTGTTATTGGATTAACATTTAGGTCATATTAGTCCTCCCTAGGCATATTCTTGTCCAATTAGGGTTTTTAACCAATCTTGTGCATCCAATAGGTGTGTTTGTGTCATTGGATGATCAATTAGGTCATTTTCGTCCTCCCTAGGCATATTCTTGTCCAATTAGGGTTTTTAACCAATCTTGTGCATCCAATAGGTGTGTTTGTGTCATTGGATGATCAGTTAGGTCATTTTCGTCCTCCCTAGGCTTATTCTTGTCCAATTAGGGATTTTAACCAATCTTGTGCATCGAATAAGTTGAGTTGTGTCATTGGATTAACATTTAGGTCATTTTCGTTCTCCCTAGGCTTATTCTTGTCCAATTAGGGTTTTTAACCAATCTTGTGCATCCAATAAGTTCATTTGTGTCATTGGATTAACATTTAGGTCATTTCCGTCCTCCCTAGGCATATTCTTGTCCAATTAGGGTTTTTAACCAATCTTGTGCATCCAATAAGTGTGTTTGTGTCATTGGATGATCAATTAGGTCATTTTCGTCCTCCATAGGCTTATTCTTGTCCAATTAGGGTTTTCAACCAATCTTGTGCATCCAATAAGTTTGTTTGTGTCATTGAATTAATATTTAAGTCATTTTCGTCCTCCCTAGGCATATTCTTGTCCAATTAAGGTTTTTAACCAATCTTGTGCATTCAATAGGTGTGTTTTTGTCATTGGATGATCAATTAGGTCATTTTCGCCCTCCCTAGGCATATTCTTGTCCAATTAGGGTTTTTAACCAATCTTGTGCATCCAATAGGTGTGTTTGTGTCATTGGATGATCAATTAGGTCATTTTCGTCCTCCCTAGGCTTTTTCTTTTCCAATTAGGGTTTTTAACCAATCTTGTGCATCCAATAAGTTCATTAGTGTCATTGGATGATCAATTAGGTCATTTTCGTCCTCCCTAGGCATGTTCTTGTCCAACTAGGGTTTTTAACCAATCTTGTGCATCCAATAGGTGTGTTTGTGTCATTGGATGATCAATTAGGTCATTTTCGTCCTCCCTAGGCTTATTCTTGTCCAATAAGGGTTTTTAACCAATCTTGTGCATCCAATAGGTGTGTTTCTGTCATTGGATGATCAATTAGGTCATTTTCTTCCTCCCTAGGCTTATTCTTGTCCAATTAGGGTTTTTAACCAATCTTGTGCATCCAATAAGTTCATTTGTGTCATTGGATTAACATTTAGGTCATTTTCGTCCTCCCTAGGCATATTCTTGTCCAATTAGGGTTTTTAACCAATCTGGTGCATCCAATAGGTGTGTTTGTGTCATTGGATGATCAATTGGGTCATTTTCGTGCTCCCTAGGCTTATTCTTGTCCAATTAAGGTTTTTAACCAATCTTGTGCATCCAATAAGTTCATTTGTGTCATTGGATTAACATTTAGGTCATTTTCGTCCTCCCTAGGCATATTCTTGTCCAATTAGGGTTTTTAACCAATCTTGTGCATCCAATAGGTGTGTTTGTATCATAGGATGATCAATTAGGTCATTTTCGTGCTCCCTAGGCTTATTCTTGTCCAATTAGGGTTTTTAACCAATCTTGTGCATCCAATAAGTTCATTTGTGTTATTGGATGATCAATTAGGTCATTTTCGTCCTCCCTAGGCTTATTCTTGTCCAATTAGGGTTTTTAACCAATCTTGTGCATCCAATAAGTTGATTTGTGTCATTGGATTAACATTTAGGTCATTTTCGTCCACCCTAGGCTTATTCTTGTCCAATAAGGGTTTTTAACCAATCTTGTGCATCCAATAGGTGTGTTTGTGTCATTCGATGATCAATTAGGTCATTTTCATCATCCCAAGGCTTATTTTTGTCCAATTAGGGTTTTTAACCAATCTTGTGCATCCAATAACTTTGTTTGTGTCAATGAATTAATATTTAGGTCATTTTCGTCCTCCTTAGGCATATTCTTGTCGAATTAGGGTTTTTAACCAATCTTGTGCATCCAATAGGTGTGTTTGTGTCATTGGATGATCAATTAGGTCATTTTCGTCCTCCCTAGGCTTATTCTTGTCCAATTAGGGTTTTTAACCAATCTTGTGCATCCAATAAGTTCATTTGTGTCATTGGATTAACATTTAGGTCATTTTCGTCCTCCCTAGGCATATTCTTGTCCAATTAGGGTTTTTAACCAATCTTGTGCATCCAATAGGTGTGTTTGTGTCATTAGATGATCAATTAGGTCATTTTCGTCCTTTTTATGCTTATTCTTGTCCAATTAAGGTTTTTAACCAATCTTGTGCATCCAATAGGTGTGTTTGTGTCATTGGATGATCAATTAGGTCATTTTCGTCCTCCCTAGGCTTATTCTTGTTCAATTAGGGTTTTTAACCAATCTTGTGCATCCAATAGGTGTGTTTGTGTCATTGGTTGATCAATTAGGTCATTTTCGTCCTCCCTAGGCTTATTCTTGTCCAATTAGGGTTTTTAACCAATCTTGTGCATCCAATAAGATCATTTGTGTCATTGGATGATCAATTAGGTCATTTTCGTCCTCCCTAGGCATATTCTTGTCCAATTAGGGTTTTTAACCAATCTTGTGCATCCAATAAGTTGAGTTGTGTCATTGGATGATCAATTAGTTCATTTTCGTCCTCCCTAGGCATATTCTTGTCCAATTAGGGTTTTTAACCAATCTTGTGCATCCAATAAGTTGAGTTGTGTCATTGGATTAACATTTAGGTCATTTTCGTTCTCCCTAGGCTTATTCTTGTCCAACTAGGGTTTTAAACCAATCTTGTGCATCCAATAGGTGTGTTTGTGTCATTGGATGATCAATTTGGTCATTTTCGTCCTCCCTACGCTTATTCTTGTCCAATTAGGGTTTTTAACCAATCTTGTGCATCCAATAGGTGTGTTTGTGTCATTGGATGATCAATTAGGTTATTTTCGTCGTTCCTAGGCTTATTCTTGTCCAATTAGGGTTTTTAACCAATCTTGTGCATCCAATAAGTTGAGTTGTGTCATTTGATTAACATTTTGGTCATTTTCGTTCTCCCTAGGCTTATTCTTGTCCAATTAGGGTTTTTTAACCAATCTTGTGCATCCAATAAGTTCATTTGTGTAATTGGATTAACATTTAGGTCATTTTCGTCCTCCCTAGGCATATTCTTGTCCAATTAGGGTTTTTAACCAATCTTGTGCATCCAATAGGTGTGTTTGTGTCATTGGATGATCAATTAGGTCATTTTCGTCCTCCCTAGGCTTATTCTTGTCCAATTAGGGTTTTTAACCAATCTTGTGCATCCAATAGGTGTGTTTGTGTCATTGGATGATCAATTAGGTCATCTTCGTCCTCCCTAGGCTTATCCTTGCCCAATTAGGGTTTTTAACCAATCTTGTGCATCCAATAAGTTGAGTTGTGTCATTGGATTAACATTTAGGTAATTTTCGTCCTCCCTAGGCTTATTCTTGTCCAATTAGGGTTTTTAACCAATCTTGTGCATCCAATAAGTTCATTTGTGTCATTGGATTAACATTTAGGTCATTTTCGTCCTCCCTAGGCATATTCTTGTCCAATTAGGGTTTTTAACCAATCTTGTGCATCCAATAGGTGTGTTTGTGTCATTGGATGATCAATTAGGTCATTTTCGTCCTCCCTAGGCTTATTCTTGTCCAATTAGGGTTTTTAACCAATCTTGTGCATCCAATAGGTGTGTTTGTGTCATTGGATGATCAATTAGGTCATTTTCGTCCTCCCTAGGCTTATTCTTGTCCAATTAGGGTTTTTAACCAATCTTGTGCTTCCAATAAGTTGAGT
The DNA here is from genome assembly GCA_037974775.1 of Cicer pinnatifidum. Lineage (NCBI taxonomy): Eukaryota > Viridiplantae > Streptophyta > Magnoliopsida > Fabales > Fabaceae > Cicer > Cicer pinnatifidum. The sequence goes on from JBBPBR010001697.1 coordinate 68,484, forward strand.
AGTGTCATTGGATTAACATTTAGGTCATTTTTGTCCTCCCTTGGTTTATTCTTGTCCAATTAGGGTTTTTAACCAATCTTGTGCATCCAATAAGTTTGTTTGTGTCATTGGATTATCAATTAGGTCATTTTCGTCCTCCCTAGGCTTATTTTTGTCCAATTAGGGTTTTTAACCAATCTTGTGCATCCAATAAGTTTGTTTGTGTCATTGAATTAATATTTAGGTCATTTTCGTCCTCCCTAGGCATATTCTTGTCCAATTAGGGTTTTTAACCAATCTTGTGCATCCAATAGGTGTGTTTGTGTCATTGGATGATAAATTATGTCATTTTCGTCCTCCCTAGGCTTATTCTTGTCCAATTAGGGTTTTTAACCAATCTTGTGCATCCAATAGGTGTGTTTGTGTCATTGGATGATCAATTAGGTCATTTTCGTCCTCCCTAGGCTTATTCTTGTCCAATTAGGGTTTTTAACCAATCTTGTGCATCCAATTGGTGTGTATGTGTCGTTGGATGATCAATTAGGTCATTTTCGTCCTCCCTAGGCTTATTCTTGTCCAATTAGGGTTTTTAACCAATCTTGTGCATCCAATAGGTGTGTTTGTGTCATTGGATGATCAATTAGGTCATTTTCGTCCTCCCTAGGCTTATTCTTGTCCAATTAGGGTTATTAACCAATCTTGTGCATCCAATAAGTGTGTTTGTGTCATTGGATGATCAATTAGGTCATTTTCGTCCTCCCTAGGCTTTTTCTTGTCCAATTAGGGTTTTTAACCAATCTTGTGCATCCAATAGGTGTGTTTGTGTCATTGGATGATCAATTAGGTCATTTTCGTCCTCCCTAGGCTTATTCTTGTCCAATTAGGGTTTTTAACCAATCTTGTGCATCCAATAACTTTGTTTGTGTCATTGAATTAATATTAATGTCATTTTCGTCCTCCCTAGGCATATTCTTGTCCAATTAGAGTTTTTAACCAATCTTGTGCATCCAATAAGTTGAGTTGTGTCATTGGATTAACATTTAGGTCATTTTCGTCCTCCCTAGGCATATTCTTGTCCAATTAGGGTTTTTAACCAATCTTGTGCATCCAATAGGTGTGTTTGTGTCATTGGATGATCAATTAGGTCATTTTCGTCCTCCCTAGGCTTATTCTTGTCCAATTAGGGTTTTTAACCAATCTTGTGCATCCAATAGGTGTGTTTGTGTCATTGGATGATCAATTAGGTCATTTTCGTCCTCCCTAGGCTTATTCTTGTCCAATTAGGGTTTTTAACCATTCTTGTGCATCCAATAGGTGTGTTTGTGTCATTGGATGATCAATTAGGTCATTGTTGTCCTCCCTAGGCTTATTCTTGTCCAATTAGGGTTTTTAACCAATCTTGTGCATCCAATAGGTGTGTTTGTGTCATTGGATGATCAATTAGGTCATTTTCGTCCTCCCTAGGCTTATTCTTGTCCAATTAGGGTTTTTAACCAATCTTGTGCATCCAATAAGTTCATTTGTGTCATTGGATTAACATTTAGGTCATTTTCGTCCTCCCTAGGCATATTATTGTCAAATTAGGGTTTTTAACCAATCTTGTGCATCCAATAGGTGTCTTTGTGTCATTGGGTGATCAATTAGGGTATTTTCGTCCTCCCTAGGCATATTCTTGTCCAATTAGGGTTTTTAACCAATCTTGTGCATCCAATAGGTGTGTTTGTGTCATTGGATGATCAATTAGGCCATTTTCGTCCTCCCTAGGTTTATTTTTGTCCAATTAGGGTTTTTAACCAATCTTGTGCATCCAATAGGTGTGTTTGTGTCATTGGATGATCAATTAGGTCATTTTCGTCCTCCCTAGGCTTATTCTTGTCCAATTAGGGTTTTTAACCAATCTTGTGCATCCAATAAGTTCATTTGTGTCATTGGATTAACATTTAGGTCATTTTCGTCCTCCCTAGGCATATTCTTGTCCAATTAGGGTTTTTAACCAATCTTGTGCATCCAATAAGTTCATTTGTGTCATTGGATGAACATTAAGGTCATTTTCGTCCTCCCTAGGCTTATTCTTGTCCAATTAGGGTTTTTAACCAATCTTGTGCATCCAATAAGTTCATTTGTGTCATTGGATTAACATTTAGGTCATTTTCGTCCTCCCTAGGCATATTCTTGTCCAATTAGGGTTTTTAACCAATCTTGTGCATCCAATAGGTGTGTTTGTGTCATTGGATGATCAATTAGGTAATTTTCGTCCTCCCTAGGCTTATTCTTGTCCAATTAGGGTTTTTAACCGATCTTGTGCATCCAATAGGTGTGTTTGTGTCATTGGATGATCAATTAGGTCATTTTCGTCCTCCCTATGCATATTCTTGTCCAATTAGGGTTTTTAACCAATCTTGTGCATCCAATAGGTGTGTTTGTGTCATTGGATGATCAATTAGGTCATTTTCGTCCTCCCTAGGCTTATTCTTGTCCAATTAGGGTTTTTAACCAATCATGTGCGTCCAATAAGTTGAGTTGTTTCATTGGATTAACATTTAGGTCATTTTTGTCCCCCCTAGGCTTATTCTTGTCCAATTAGGGTTTTTAACCAATCTTGTGAATCCAATAAGTTCATTTGTGTCATTGGATTAACATTTAGGTCATTTTCGTCCTCCCTAGGCATATTCTTGTCCAATTAGGGTTTTTAACCAATCTTGTGTATCCAATAGGTGTGTTTGTGTCATTGGATGATCAATTAGGTCATTTTCGTCCTCCCTATGCTTATTCTTGTCCAATTAGGGTTTTTAACCAATCTTGTGCATCCAATAGGTGTGTTTGTGTCATTGGATGATCAATTAGGTCATTTTCGTCCTCCCTAGGCTTATTATTGTCCAATTAGGGTTTTTAACCGATCCTGTGCATCCAATAGGTGTGTTTGTGTCATTGGATGATCAATTAGGTCATTTTCGTCCTCCCTAGGCATATTCTGGTCCAATTAGGGTTTTTAACCAATCTTGTGCATCCAATAGGTGTGTTTTGTCATTGGATGATCGATTAGGTCATTTTCGTCCTCCCTTGGCATATTCTTGTCCAATTAGGGTTTTTAACCAATCTTGTGCATCCAATAGGTGTGTTTGTGTCATTGGATGATCAATTAGGTCATTTTCGTCCTCCCTAGGCTTATTCTTGTCCAATTAGGGTTTTTAACCAATCTTGTGCATCCAATAAGTTGAGTTGTGTCATTGGATTAACATTTAGGTCATTTTCGTCCTCCCTAGGCTTATTCTTGTCCAATTAGGGTTTTTAACCAATCTTGTGCATCCAATAAGTTCATTTGTGTCCTTCGATTAACATTTAGGTCATTTTCGTCCTCCCTAGGCATATTCTTGTCCAATTAGGGTTTTTAACCAATCTTGTGCATCCAATAAGTTGAGTTGTGTCATTGGATTAACATTTAGGTCATTTTCGTCCTCCCTAGGCTTAGTCTTGTCCGATTAGGGTTTTTAACCAGTCTTGTACATCTAATAAGTTCATTTGTGTCATTGGATTAACATTTAGGTCATTTTCGTCCTCCCTAGGCATATTCTTGTCCAATTAGGGTTTTTAACCAATCTTGTGCATCCAATAGGTGTGTTTGTGTCATTGGATGATCAATTAGGTCATTTTCGTCCTCCTTAGGCTTATTCTTGTCCAATTAGGGTTTTAACCAATCTTGTGCATCCAATAACTTTGTTTGTGTCATTGAATTAATATTTAGGTAATTTTCGTCCTCCCTAGGCATATTCTTGTCCAATTAGGGTTTTTAACCAATCTAGTGCATCCAATAGGTGTGTTTGTGTCATTGGATGATCAATTAGGTCATTTTCGTCCTCCCTAGGCTTATTCTTGTCCAATTATGGTTTTTAACCAATCTTGTGCATCCAATAAGTTCATTTGTGTCAATTGATTAACATTTAGGTCATTTTCGTCCTCCCTAGGCATATTCTTGTCCAATTAGGGTTTTTAACCAATCTTGTGCATCCAATAGGTGTGTTTGTGTCATTGGATGATCAATTAGGTCATTTTCGTCCTCCCTTGGCTTATTCTTGTCCAATTAGGGTTTTTAACCAATCTTGTGTATCCAATAGGTGTGTTTGTGTCATTGGATGATCAATTAGGTCATTTTCGTCCTCCCTAGGCTTATTCTTGTCCAATTAGGGTTTTTAACTAATCTTGTGCATCCAATAAGTTCATTTGTGTCACTGGATGATCAATTAGGTCATTTTCGTCCTCCCTAGGCCTATTCTTGTCCAATTAGGGTTTTTAACCAATCTTGTGCATCCAATAGGAGTGTTTGTGTCATTGGATGATCAATTAGGTCATTTTCGTCCTCCCTATGCTTATTCTTGTCCAATTAGGGTTTTTAACCAATCTTGTGCTTCCAATAGGTGTGTTTGTGTCATTGGATGATCAGTTAGGTCATTTTTGTCCTCCCTAGGCTTATTCTTGTCCAATAAGGGTTTTTAACCAATCTTGTGCATCCAATAAGTTCATTTGTGTCATTGGATTAACATTTAGGTCATATCCGTCCTCCCTAGGCATATTCTTGTCCAATTAGGGTTTTTAACCAATCTTGTGCATCCAATAAGTTGAGTTGTGTCATTGGATTAACATTTAGGTCATTTTCGTCCTCCCTAGGCTTATTCTTGTCCAATTAGGGTTTTTAACCAATCTTGTGCATCCAATAAGTTCATTTGTGTCATTGGATTAACATTTAGGTCATTTTCGTCCCCCCTAGGCATATTCTTGTCCAATTAGGGTTTTTAACCAATCTTGTGCATCCAATAGGTGTGTTTGTGTCATTGGATGATCAGTTAGGTCATTTTCGTCCTCCCTAGGCTTATTCTTGTCCAATTAGGGTTTTTAACCAATCTTTGGCATCAAATAAGTTGAGTTGTGTCATTGGATTAACATTTAGGTCATTTTCGTTCTCCCTAGGCTTATTCTTGTCCAATTAGGGTTTTTAACCAATCTTGTGCATCAAATAAGTTCATTTGTGTCATTTTATTAACATTTAGGTCATATCCGTCCTCCCTAAGCATATTTTTGTCCAATTAGGGTTTTAAACCAATCTTGTGCATCCAATAGGTGTGTTTGTGTCATTGGATGATCAATTAGGTCATTTTCGTCCTCCCTAGGCATATTCTTGTCCAATTAGGGTTTTTAACCAATATTGTGCATTCAATAGGTGTGTTTGTGTCATTGGATGATCAATTAGGTCATTTTCGCCCTCCCTAGGCATATTCTTGTCCAATTAGGGTTTTTAACCAATCTGGTGCATCCAATAGGTGTGTTTGTGTCATTGGATGAGCAATTAGGTCATTTTCGTCCTCCCTAGGCTTATTCTTGTCCAATTAGGGTTTTTAACCAATCTTGTGCATCCAATAACTTTGTTTGTTTCATTGAATTAATATTTAGGTCATTTTCGTCCTCCCTAGGCATATTCTTGTCCAATTAGGGTTTTTAACCAATCTTGTGCATTCAATAGGTGTGTTTGTGTCATTGGATGATCTATTAGGTCATTTTCGTCCTCCTTAGGCTTATTCTTGTCCAATTAGGGTTTTTAACCAATCTTGTGCATCCAATAAGTTCATTTGTGTCATTGGATTAACATTTAGGTCATTTTCGTCCTCCCTAGGCATATTCTTGTCCAACTAGGGTTTTAAACCAATCTTGTGCATCCAATAGGTGTGTTTGTATCATTGGATGATCAATTAGGTCATTTTCGTCCTCCCTAGGCATATTCTTGTCCAATTAGGGTTTTTAACCAATCTTGTGCATCCGATAAGTTCATTTGTGTCATTGGATTAACATTTAGGTCATTTTCGTCCTCCCTAGGCTTATTCTTGCCCAATTATGGTTTTTAACCAATCTTGTGCATCCAATAGGTGTGTTTGTGTCATTGGATGATCAATTAGGTCATTTTCGTCCTCCCTAGGCTTATTCTTGTCCAATTAGGGTTTTTAACCAATCTTGTGCATCCAATAACTTTGTTTGTGTCATTGAATTAACATTTAGGTCATTTTCGTCCTCCCTAAGCATATTCTTGTCCAATTAGGGTTTTTAACCAATCTTGTGCTTCCAATAGGTGTGTTTGTTTCATTGGATGATCAATTAGGTCATTTTCGTCCTCCCTAGGCATATTCTTATCCAATTAGGGTTTTTAACCAATCTTGTGCATCCAATAGGTGTGTTTGTGTCATTGGATGATCAATTAGGTCATTTTCGTCCTCCCTAGGCTTATTCTTGTCCAATTAGGGTTTTTAACCAATCTTGTGCATCCAATAGGTGTGTTTGTGTCATGGGATTAACATTTAGGTCATTTTCGTCCTCCCTAGGCTTATTCTTGTCCAATTAGGGTTTTTAACCAATCTTGTGCATCCAATAAGTTTGTTTGTGTCATTGAATTAATATTTAGGTCATTTTCGTCCTCCCTAGGCATATTCTTGTCCAATTAGGGTTTTTAACCAATCTTGTGCATCCAATAGGTGTGTTGGTGTCATTGGATGATCAATTTGGTCATTTTCGTTCTCCCTAGGCTTATTCTTGTCCAATTAGGGTTTTTAACCAATCTTGTGCATTCAATAGGTGTGTTTGTGTCATTGGATGATCAATTAGGTCATTTTCGTCCTCCCTAGGCATATTCTTGTCCAATTAGGGTTTTTAACCAATCTTGTGCATCCAATAGGTGTGTTTGTGTCATTGGATGATCAATTAGGTCATTTTCGTCCTCCCTAGGCTTATTCTTGTCCAATTAGGGTTTTTAACCAATCTTGCGCATCCAATAAGTTCATTAGTGTCATTGGATGATCAATTAGGTCATTTTCGTCCTCCCTAGGCATGTTCCTGTCCAACTTGGGTTTTTAACCAATCTTGTGCATCCCATAGGTGTGTTTGTGTCATTGGATGAACAGATAGGTCATTTTCGTCCTCCCTAGGCTTATTCTTGTCCAATTAGGGATTTTAACCAATCTTGTGCATCCAATAAGTTGAGTTGTGTCATTGGATTAACATTTAGGTCATTTTCGTTCTCCCGAGGCTTATTCTTGTCCAATTAGGGTTTTTAACAAATCTTGTGCATCCAATAGGTGTGTTTGTGTCATTGGATGACCAATTAGGTCATTTTCGTCCTCCATAGGCTTATTCTTGTCCAATTAGGGTTTTTAACCAATCTTGTGCATCCAATAAGTTTGTTTGTGTCATTGAATTAATATTTAGGTCATTTTCATCCTCCCTAGGCATATTCTTGTCCAATTAGGGTTTTTAACCAATCTTGTGCATTCAATAGGTGTGTTTGTGTCATTGGATGATCAATTAGGTCATTTTCGTCCTCCCTAGGCTTATTCTTGTCCAATTAGGGTTTTTAACAAATCTTGTGTAACCAATAAGTTCATTTGTGTCATTAGATGATCAATTAGGTTATTTTCGTCCTCCCTACGCATATTCTTGTCCAACTAGGGTTTTTAACCAATCTTGTGCATCCAATAGGTGTGTTTGTGTCATTGGATGATCAATTAGGTCATTTTCGTCCTCCCTAGGCTTATTCTTGTCCAATTAGGGTTTTTAACCAATCTTGTGCATCCAATAGGTGTGTTTGTGTCAGTTGATGATCAATTAGGTTATTTTCGTCCTCCCTAGGCTTATTCTTGTCCAATTAGGGTTTTTAACCAATCTTGTGCATCTAATAGGTGTGTTTGTGTCATTGGATGATCAATTAGGTCATTTTCGTCCTCCCTAGGCTTATTCTTGTCCAATTAGGGTTTTTAACCAATCTTGTGCATCCAATAACTTTGTTTGTGTCATTGAATTAATATTTAGGTCATTTTCGTCCTCCCTAGGCATATTCTTGTCCAATTAGGGTTTTTAACCAATCTTGTGCATCCAATAGGTGTGTTTGTGTCATTGGATGATCAATTAGGTCATTTTCGTTCCCCCTAGGCTTATTCTTGTCCAATTAGGGTTTTTCACCAATCTTGTGCATCCAATAACTTTGTTTGTGTCATTGAATTAATATTTAGGTCATTTTCGTCCTCCCTAGGCATATTCTTGTCCAATTAGGGTTTTTAACCAATCTTGTGCATCCAATAGGTGTGTTTGTGTCATTGGATGATCAATTAGGTCATTTTCGTCCTCCCTAGGCTTATTCTTGTCCAATTAGGGTTTTTAACCAATCTTGTGCATCCAATAACTTTGTTTGTGTCATTGAATTAATATTTAGGTCATTTTCGTCCTCCCTAGGCATATTCTTGTCCAATTAGGGTTTTTAACCAATCTTGTGCATCCAATAGGTGTGTTTGTGTCATTGGATGATCAATTAGGTCATTTTCGTCCTCCCTAGGCTTATTCTTGTCCAATTAGGGTTTTTAACCAATCTTGTTCATCCAATAGGTGTGTTTGTGTCAATGGATGATCAATTAGGTCGTTTTCGTCGTCCCTAGGCTTATTCATGTCCAATTAGGGTTTTTAACCAATCTTGTGCATCCAATAGGTGTGTTTGTGTCATTGGATGATCAATTAGGTCATTTTCGTCCTACCTAGACTTATTCTTGTCAAATTAGGGTTTTTAATCAATCTTGTGCATCCAATAACTTTGTTTGTGTCATTGAATTAATATTTAGGTCATTTTCGTCCTCCCTAGGCATATTCTTGTCCAATTAGGGTTTTTAACCAATCTTGTGCATCCAATAGGTGTGTTTGTGTCATTGGATGATCAATTAGGTCATTTTCGTCCTCCCTAGGCTTATTCTTGTCCAATTAGGGTTTTTAACCAATCTTGTGCATCCAATAAGTTGAGTTGGGTCATTGGATTAACATTTAGGTCATTTTCGTCCTCCCTAGGCTTATTCTTGTCCAATTAGGGTTTTTAACCAATCTTGTGCATCCAATAGGTGTGTTTATCTCATTGGATGATCAATTAGGTCATTTTCGTCATCCATAGGCTTATTCTTGTCCAATTAGGGTTTTTAACCAATCTTGTGCATCCAATAGGTGTGTTTGTGTCATTGGATGATCAATTAGGTCATTTTCGTCCTCCCTAGGCTTATTCTTGTCCAATTAGGGTTTTTAACCAATCTTGTGCATCCAATAGGTGTGTTTGTGTCATTGGATGATCAATTAGGTCATTTTCGTCCTCCCTAGGCTTATTCTTGTCCAATTAGGGTTTTTAACCAATCTTGTGCATCCAATAGGTGTGTTTGTTTCTTTGGATGATCAATTAGGTCATTTTCGCCCTCCGTAGGCCTATTCTTGTCCAATTAGGGTTTTTAATCAATCTTGTGCATCCGATAAGTTTGTTTGTGTCATTGAATTAATATTTAGGTCATTTTCGTCCTCCCTAGGCATATTCTTGTCCAATTAGGGTTTTTAACCAATCTTGTGCATCCAATAGGTGTGTTTGTGTCATTGGATGATCAATTAGGTCATTTTCTTCCTCCCTAGTCTTATTCTTGTCCAATTAGGGTTTTTAACCAATCTTGTGCATCCAATAAGTTCATTTGTGTCATTGGATTAACATTTAGGTCATTTTCGTCCTCCCTAGGCATATTCTTGTCCAATTAGGGTTTTTAACCAATCTTGTGCTTCCAATAGGTGTGTTTGTGTCATTGGATGATCAATTAGGTCATTTTCGTCCTCCCTAGGCTTATTCTTGTCCAATTAGGGTTTTTAACCAATCTTGTGCATCCAATAACTTTGTTTGTGTCATTGAATTAATATTTAGGTCATTTTTGTCCTCCCTAGGCATATTCTTGTCCAATTAGGGTTTTTAACCAATCTTGTGCATCCAATAGGTGTGTTTGTGTCATTGGATGATCTATTAGGTCATTTTTGTCCTCCTTAGGCTTATTCTTGTCCAATTAGGGTTTTTAACCAATCTTGTGCATCCAATAAGTTCATTTGTGTCATTGGTTTAACATTTAGGTCATTATCGTCCTCCCTAGGCATATTCTTGTCCAATTAGGGTTTTTAACCAATCTTGTGCTTCCAATAGGTGTGTTTGTGTCATTGGATGATCAATTAGGTCATTTTCGTCCTCCCTAGGCTTATTCTTGTCCAATTAGGGTTTTTAACCAATCTTGTGCATCCAATAAGTTGAGTTGTGTCATTCGATTAACATTTAGGTCATTTTCGTCCTCCCTAGGCTTATTCTTGTCCAATTACGGTTTTTAACCAATCTTGTGCATCCAATAGGTGTGTTTGTGTCATTGGATGATCAATTAGGTCATTTTCGTTCTCCCTAGGCTTATTCTTGTCCAATTAGGGTTTTTAACCAATCTTTTGCATCGAATAAGTTGAGTTGTGTCATTGGATTAACATTTAGGTCATTTTCGTTCTCCCTAGGCTTATTCTTGTCCAATTAGGGTTTTTAACCAATCTTGTGCATCCAATAAGTTCATTTCTGTCATTGGATTAACATTTAGGTCATTTTCGTTCTCCCTAGGCTTATTCTTGTCCAATTAGGGTTTTTAACCAATCTTGTCCATCCAATAAGTTCATTTGTGTTATTGGATTAACATTTAGGTCATATTCGTCCTCCCTAGGCATATTCTTGTCCAATTAGGGTTTTTAACAAATCTTGTGCATCCAATAAGTTCATTTGTGTCATTGGATTAACATTTAGGTCATTTTCGTCCTCCCTAGGCATATTCTTGTCCAATTAAGGTTTTTAACCAATCTTGTGCATCCAATAGGTGTGTTTGTGTCATTGGATGATCAATTAGGTTATTTTCGTCCGCCCTAGGCTTATTCTTGTCCAATTACTGTTTTTAACCAATCGTGTGCATCCAATAAGTTCATTTGTGTCATTGGATTAACATTTAGGTCATATCCGTCCTCCCTAGGCATATTCTTGTCCAATTAGGGTTTTTAACCAATCTTGTGCATCCAATAGGTGTGTTTGTGTCATTGGATGATCAATTAGGTCATTTTCGTCCTCCATAGGCTTATTCTTGTCCAACTAGGGTTTTTAACCAATCTTGTGCATCCAATAGGTGTGTTTGTGTCATTGGATGATCAATTTGGTCATTTTCGTCCTCCCTAGGCTTATTCTTGTCCAATTAGGGTTTTTAACCAATCTTGTGCATCCAATAAATTTATTATTGTCATTGGATGATCAATTAGGTCATTTTCGTCCTCCCTAGGCATGTTCCTGTCCAACTAGGGTTTTTAACCAATCTTGTGCATCCAATAGGTGTGTTTGTGTCATTGGATGAACAGATAGGTCATTTTCGTCCTCCCTAGGCTTATTCTTGTCCAATTAGGGTTTTTAACCAATCTTGTGCATCCAATAAGTTGAGTTGTGTCATTCGATTAACATTTAGGTCATTTTCGTCCTCCCTAGGCTTATTCTTGTCCAATTACGGTTTTTAACCAATCTTGTGCATCCAATAGGTGTGTTTGTGTCATTGGATGATCAATTAGGTCATTTTCGTTCTCCCTAGGCTTATTCTTGTCCAATTAGGGTTTTTAACCAATCTTTGGCATCGAATAAGTTGAGTTGTGTCATTGGATTAACATTTAGGTCATTTTCGTTCTCCCTAGGCTTATTCTTGTCCAATTAGGGTTTTTAACCAATCTTGTGCATCCAATAAGTTCATTTGTGTCATTGGATTAACATTTAGGTCATATCCGTCCTCCCTAAGCATATTTTTGTCCAATTAGGGTTTTACACCAATCTTGTGCATCCAATAGGTGTGTTTGTGTCATTGGATGATCAATTAGGTCATTTTCGTCCTCCCTAGGCATATTCTTGTCCAATTAGGGTTTTTAACCAATATTGTGCATTCAATAGGTGTGTTTGTGTCATTGGATGATCAATTAGGTCATTTTCGCCCTCCCTAGGCATATTCTTGTCCAATTAGGGTTTTTAACCAATCTGGTGCATCCAATAGGTGTGTTTGTGTCATTGGATGAGCAATTAGGTCATTTTCGTCCTCCCTAGGCTTATTCTTGTCCAATTAGGGTTTTTAACCAATCTTGTGCATCCAATAACTTTGTTTGTTTCATTGAATTAATATTTAGGTCATTTTCGTCCTCCCTAGGCATATTCTTGTCCAATTAGGGTTTTTAACCAATCTTGTGCATTCAATAGGTGTGTTTGTGTCATTGGATGATCTATTAGGTCATTTTCGTCCTCCTTAGGCTTATTCTTGTCCAATTAGGGTTTTTAACCAATCTTGTGCATCCAATAAGTTCATTTGTGTCATTGGATTAACATTTAGGTCATTTTCGTCCTCCCTAGGCATATTCTTGTCCAATTAGAGTTTTAGACCAATCTTGTGCATCCAATAGGTGTGTTTGTGTCATTGGATGATCAATTAGGTTATTTTCGTCCTACCTAGGCTTATTCTTGTCCAATTAGGGTTTTTAACTAATCTTTTGCATCCAATAAGTTCATTTGTGTCATTGGATGATCAATTAGGTCATTTTCGTCCTCCCTAGGCATATTCTTGTCGAATTAGGGTTTATAACCTATCTTGTGCATCCAATAGGTGTGTTTGCTGTAATTGGATGATCAATTAGGTTATTTTCGTCCTCCCTAGGCTTATTCTTGTCCAATTAGGGTTTTTAACTAATCTTGTGCATCCAATAAGTTCATTTGTTACATTGGATGATCAATTAGGTCATTTTCGTCCTCCCAAGGCATATTCTTGTCCAATTAGGGTTTTTAACCAATCTTGTGCATCCAATAGGTGTGTTTGTGTCATTGGATGATCAATTAGGTCATTTTTGTCCTCCCTAGGCTTATTCTTGTCCAATTAGGGTTTTTAACCAATCTTGTGCATCCAATAGGTGTGTTTGTGTCATTGGATGATCAATTAGGTCATTTTCGTCCTCCCTAGGCTTATTCTTGTCCAATTAGGGTTTTTAACCAATCTTCTGCATCCAATAGCTGTGTTTGTGTCATTGGATGATCAATTAGGTCATTTTCGTCCTCCCTAGGCACATTCTTGTCCAACAGGGTTTTTAACGAATCTTGTACATCCAATAGGTGTGTTTGTGTCATTGGATGATCAATTAGGTTATTTTCGTCCTCCCTAGGCATATTCTTGTCCAATTAGGGTTTTTAACGAATCTTGTGCATCCAATAGGTGTGTTTGTGTCATTGGATGATCAATTAGGTTATTTTCGTCCTCCCTAGGCTTATTCTTGTCCGATTAGGGTTTTTAACCAATCTTGTGCATCGAATAAGTTGAGTTGTGTCATTGGATTAACATTGAGGTCAATTTCGTCCTCCCTAGGCTTATTCTTGTCCAATTAGGGTTTTTAATTAATCTTGGGTGTGTTTGTGTCATTGGATGATCAATTAGGTCATTTTCGTCCTCCCTAGGCTTATTCTTGCCCAATTAGGGTTTTTAACCAATCTTGTGCATCCAATAAGTTGAGTTGTGTCATTGGATTAACATTTAGGTCATTTTCGTCCTCCCTAGGCTTATTCTTGTCCAATAAGGGTTTTTAACCAATCTTGTGCATCCAATAAGTTAATTTGTGTCATTGGATTAACTTTTAGGTCATTTTCGTCCTCCATAGGCATATTCTTGTCCAATTAGAGTTTTAGACCAATCTTGTGCATCCCATAGGTGTGTTTGTGTCATTGGATGATCAATTAGGTTATTTTCGTCCTCCCTAGGCATATTCTTGTCCAATTAGGGTTTTTAACCAATCTTGTGCATCCAATAGGTGTGTTTGTGTCATTGGATGATCAATTAGGTCATTTTCGTCCTCCCTAGGCTTATTCTTGTCCAATTAGGGTTTTTAACCAATCTTGTGCATCCAATAGGTGTGTTTGTGTCATTGGATGATCAATTAGGTCATTTTCGTCCTCCTTAGGCTTATTCTTGTCCAATTAGGGTTTTTAACCAATCTTGTGCATCCAATAGGTGTGTTTGTGGCATTGGATGATCAATTAGGTTATTTTCGTCCTCCCTAGGCTTATTCTTGTCCAATTATGGTTTTTAACTAATCTTGTGCATCCAATAGGTGGGTTTGTGTCATTGGATGATCAATTAGGTCATTTTCGTCCTCCCTAGGCTTATTCTTGTCCAATTAGGGTTTTTAACCAATCTTGTGCATCCAATAGGTGTGTTTGTGTCATTGGATGATCAATTAGGTCATTTTCGTCCTCCCTAGGCTTATTCTTGTCCAATTAGGGTTTTTAACCAATCTTGTGCATCCAATAAGTTCATTTGTGTCATTGGATTAACATTTAGGTCATTTTCGTCCTCCCTAGGCATATTCTTGTCCAATTAGGGTTTTTAACCAATCTTGTGCATCCAATAGGTGTGTTTGAGTTATTGGATGATCAATTAGGTCATTTTCGTCCTCCCTAGGCATATTCTTGTCCAATTAGGGTTTTTAACGAATCTTGTGCATCCAATTGGTGTGTTTGTGTCAATGGATGATCAATTAGGTCATTTTCGTCCTCCCTAGGCTTATTCTTGTCCAATTAGGGTTTTTAACCTATCTTGTGCATTTAATAAGTTGAGTTGTGTCATTGGATTAACATTTAGGTCATTTTCGTCCTCCCTAGGCTTATTCTTGTCCAATTAGGGTTTTTAACCAATCTTGTGCATCCAATAGGTGTGTTTGTGTCATTGGATGATCAATTAGGCATTTTCGTCCTCCATTGGCTTATTCTTGTCCAATTAGGGTTTTTAACCAATCTTGTGCATCCAATAAGTTGAGTTGTGTCATTGGATTAACATTTAGGTCATTTTCGTCCTCCCTAGGCTTATTCTTGTCCAATTAGGGTTTTTAACCAATCTTGTGCATCCAATAGGTGTGTTTGTGTCATATGATGATCAATTAGGTCATTTTCGTCCTCCCTAGGCTTATTCTTGTCCAATTAGGGTTTTTAACCAATCTTGTGCATCCAATAGGTGTGTTTGTGTCATTGGATGATCAATTAGGTCATTTTCGTCCTCCCTAGGCTTATTCTTGTCCAATTAGGGTTTTTAACCAATCTTGTGCATCCAATAACTTTGTTTGTGTCATTGAATTAATATTTTGGTCATTTTCGTCCTCCCTAGGCATGTTCTTGTCCAACTAGGGTTTTTAACCAATCTTGTGCATCCAATTGGTGTGTTTGTGTCATTGGATGATCAATTAGGTCATTTTCGTCCTCCCTAGGCTTATTCTTGTCCAATTAGGGTTTTTAACCAATCTTGTGCATCCAATAGGTGTGTTTGTGTCATTGGATGATCAATTAGGTCATTTTCGTCCTCCCTAGGCTTATTCTTGTCCAATTAGGGTTTTTAACCAATCTGGTGCATCCAATAGGTGTGTTTGTGTCATTGGATGATCAATTAGGTTATTTTCGTCCTCCCTAGGCTTATTCTTGTCCAATTAGGGTTTTTAACTAATCTTGTGCATCCAATAAGTTCATTTGTGTCATTGGATGATCAATTAGGTCATTTTCATCCTCCCTAGGCATATTCTTGTCCAATTAGGGTTTTTAACCAATCTTGTGCATCCAATAGGTGTGTTTGTGTCATTGGATGATCAGTTAAGTTATTTTCGTCCTCCCTAGGCTTATTCTTGTCCAATTAGGGTTTTTAACCAATCTTGTGCATCCAATAAGTTGAGTTGTGTCATTGGATTAACATTTAGGTCATTTTCGTCCTCCCTAGGCTTATTCTTGTCCAATTAGGGTTTTTAACCAATCTTGTGCATCCAATAGGTGTGTTTGTGTCATTGGATGATCAATTAGGTCATTTTCGTCCTCCCTAGGCTTATTCTTGTCCAATTAGGGTTTTTAACCAATCTTGTGCATCCAATAACTTTGTTTGTGTCATTGAATTAATATTTAGGTCATTTTCGTCCCCCCTAGGCTTATTCTTGTCCAATTAGGGTTTTTAACCAATCTTGTGCATCCAATAAGTTCATTTGTGTCATTGGATTAACATTTAGGTCATTTTCGTCCTCCCTAGGCATATTCTTGTCCAATTAGGGTTTTTAACCAATCTTGTGTATCCAATAGGTGTGCTTGTGTCATTGGATGATCAATTAGGTCATTTTGGTCCTCTCTAGGCTTATTCTTGTCCAATTAGGGTTTTTAACCAATCTTGTGCATCCAATAGGTGTGTTTGTGTCATTGGATGATCAATTAGGTCATTTTCGTCCTCCCTAGGCTTATTCTTGTCCAATTAGGGTTTTTAACCAATCTTGTGCATCCAATAAGTTCGTTCGTGTCATTGAATTTACATTTAGGTCATTTTCGTCCTCCCTAGGCATATTCTTGTCCAATTAGGGTTTTTAACCAATCTTGTGCATCCAATAGGTGTGTTTGTGTCATTGGATGATCAATTAGGTCATTTTCGTCATCCCAAGGCTTATTCTTGTCCAATTAGGGTTTTTAACCAATCTTGTGCATCCAATAACTTTGTTTGTGTCATTGGATTAACATTTAGGTCATTTTCATACCCCCTAGGCTTATTCTTGTCCAATTAGGGTTTTTAACCAATCTTGTGCATCCAATAAGTTCATTTGTGTCATTGGATTAACATTTAGGTCATTTTCGTCCTCCCTAGGCATATTCTTGTCCAATTAGGGTTTTTAACCAATCTTGTGCTTCCAATAGGTGTGTTTGTGTCATTGGATGATCAATTAGGTCATTTTCGTCCTCCCTAGGCTTATTCTTGTCCAATTAGGGTTTTTAACCAATCTTGTGCATCCAATAACTTTGTTTGTGTCATTGAATTAATATTTAGGTCATTTTTGTCCTCCCTAGGCATATTCTTGTCCAATTAGGGTTTTTAACCAATCTTGTGCATCCAATAGGTGTGTTTGTGTCATTGGATGATCTATTAGGTCATTTTTGTCCTCCTTAGGCTTATTCTTGTCCAATTAGGGTTTTTAACCAATCTTGTGCATCCAATAAGTTCATTTGTGTCATTGGTTTAACATTTAGGTCATTATCGTCCTCCCTAGGCATATTCTTGTCCAATTAGGGTTTTTAACCAATCTTGTGCTTCCAATAGGTGTGTTTGTGTCATTGGATGATCAATTAGGTCATTTTCGTCCTCCCTAGGCTTATTCTTGTCCAATTAGGGTTTTTAACCAATCTTGTGCATCCAATAAGTTGAGTTGTGTCATTCGATTAACATTTAGGTCATTTTCGTCCTCCCTAGGCTTATTCTTGTCCAATTACGGTTTTTAACCAATCTTGTGCATCCAATAGGTGTGTTTGTGTCATTGGATAATCAATTAGGTCATTTTCGTCCTCCCTAGGCTTATTCTTGTCCAATTAGGGTTTTTAACCAATCTTGTGCATCCAATAAGTTGAGTTGTGTCATTGGATTAACATTTAGGTCATTTTCGTTCTCCCGAGGCTTATTCTTGTCCAACTAGGGTTTTTAACCAATCTTGTGCATCCAATAGGTGTGTTTGTGTCATTGGATGATCAATTTGGTCATTTTCGTCCTCCCTAGGCTTATTCTTGTCCAATTAGGGTTTTTAACCAATCTTGTGCATCCAATAAATTTATTATTGTCATTGGATGATCAATTAGGTCATTTTCGTCCTCCCTAGGCATGTTCCTGTCCAACTAGGGTTTTTAACCAATCTTGTGCATCCAATAGGTGTGTTTGTGTCATTGGATGAACAGATAGGTCATTTTCGTCCTCCCTAGGCTTATTCTTGTCCAATTAGGGTTTTTAACCAATCTTGTGCATCCAATAAGTTGAGTTGTGTCATTCGATTAACATTTAGGTCATTTTCGTCCTCCCTAGGCTTATTCTTGTCCAATTACGGTTTTTAACCAATCTTGTGCATCCAATAGGTGTGTTTGTGTCATTGGATGATCAATTAGGTCATTTTCGTTCTCCCTAGGCTTATTCTTGTCCAATTAGGGTTTTTAACCAATCTTTGGCATCGAATAAGTTGAGTTGTGTCATTGGATTAACATTTAGGTCATTTTCGTTCTCCCTAGGCTTATTCTTGTCCAATTAGGGTTTTTAACCAATCTTGTGCATCCAATAAGTTCATTTCTGTCATTGGATTAACATTTAGGTCATTTTCGTTCTCCCTAGGCTTATTCTAGTCCAATTAGGGTTTTTAACCAATCTTGTCCATCCAATAAGTTCATTTGTGTTATTGGATTAACATTTAGGTCATATTCGTCCTCCCTAGGCATATTCTTGTCCAATTAGGGTTTTTAACCAATCTTGTGCATCCAATAAGTTCATTTGTGTCATTGGATTAACATTTAGGTCATTTTGGTCCTCCCTAGGCATATTCTTGTCCAATTAAGGTTTTTAACCAATCTTGTGCATCCAATAGGTGTGTTTGTGTCATTGGATGATCAATTAGGTTATTTTCGTCCGCCCTAGGCTTATTCTTGTCCAATTAGGGTTTTTAACCAATCTTGTGCATCCAATAAGTTCATTTGTGTCATTGGATTAACATTTAGGTCATATCCGTCCTCCCTAGGCATATTCTTGTCCAATTAGGGTTTTTAACCAATCTTGTGCATCCAATAGGTGTGTTTGTGTCATTGGATGATCAATTAGGTCATTTTCGTCCTCCATAGGCTTATTCTTGTCCAACTAGGGTTTTTAACCAATCTTGTGCATCCAATAGGTGTGTTTGTGTCATTGGATGATCAATTAGGTCATTTTCGTCCTCCTTAGGCTTATTCTTGTCCAATTAGGGTTTTTAACCAATCTTGTGCAACCAATAAATTCATTAGTGTCATTGGATGATCAATTAGGTCATTTTCGTCCTCCCTAGGCATGTTCCTGTCCAACTAGGGTTTTTAACCAATCTTGTGCATCCAATAGGTGTGTTTGTGTCATTGGATGAACAGATAGGTCATTTTCGTCCTCCCTAGGCTTATTCTTGTCCAATTAGGGTTTTTAACCAATCTTGTGCATCCCATAAGTTGAGTTGTGTCATTGGATTAACATTTAGGTCATTTTCGTTCTCCCGAGGCTTATTCTTGTCCAATTAGGGTTTTTAACCAATCTTGTGCATCCAATAAGTTCATTTGTGTCATTGGATTAACATTTAGGTCATATCCGTCCTCCCTAAGCATATTCTTGTCCAATTAGGGTTTTTAACCAATCTTGTGCATCCAATAAGTTCATTTGTGTCATTGGATTAACATTTAGGTCATTTTCTTCCTCCCTAGGCATATTCTTGTCCAATTAAGGTTTTTAACCAATCTTGTGCATCCAATAGGTGTGTTTGTGTCATTGGATGATCAATTAGGTCATTTTCGTCCTCCCTAGGCTTATTCTTGTCCAATTAGGGTTTTTAACCAATCTTGTGCATCCAATAACTTTGTTTGTGTCATTGAATTAATATTTAGGTCATTTTTGTCCTCCCTAGGCATATTCTTGTCCAATTAGGGTTTTTAACCAATCTTGTGCATCCAATAGGTGTGTTTGTGTCATTGGATGATCTATTTGGTCATTTTCGTCCTCCTTAGGCTTATTCTTGTCCAATTAGGGTTTTTAACCAATCTTGTGCATCCAATAAGTTCATTTGTGTCATTGGTTTAACATTTAGGTCATTATCGTCCTCCCTAGGCATATTCTTGTCCAATTAGGGTTTTTAATCAATCTTGTGCTTCCAATAGGTGTGTTTGTGTCATTGGATGATCAATTAGGTCATTTTCGTCCTCCCTAGGCTTATTCTTGTCCAATTAGGGTTTTTAACCAATCTTGTGCATCCAATCAGTTGAGTTGTGTCATTCGATTAACATTTAGGTCATTTTCGTCCTCCCTAGGCTTATTCTTGTCCAATTACGGTTTTTAACCAATCTTGTGCATCCAATAGGTGTGTTTGTGTCATTGGATGATCAATTAGGTCATTTTCGTTCTCCCTAGGCTTATTCTTGTCCAATTAGGGTTTTTAACCAATCTTTGGCATCGAATAAGTTGAGTTGTGTCATTGGATTAACATTTAGGTCATTTTCGTTCTCCCTAGGCTTATTCTTGTCCAATTAGGGTTTTTAACCAATCTTGTGCATCCAATAAGTTCATTTCTGTCATTGGATTAACATTTAGGTCATTTTCGTTCTCCCTAGGCTTATTCTTGTCCAATTAGGGTTTTTAACCAATCTTGTCCATCCAATAAGTTCATTTGTGTTATTGGATTAACATTTAGGTCATATTCGTCCTCCCTAGGCATATTCTTGTCCAATTAGGGTTTTTAACCAATCTTGTGCATCCAATAAGTTCATTTGTGTCATTGGATTAACACTTAGGTCGTTTTCGTCCTCCCTAGGCAAATTCTTGTCCAATTAAGGTTTTTAACCAAACTTGTGCATCCAATAGGTGTGTTTGTGTCATTGGATGATCAATTAGGTTATTTTCGTCCGCCCTAGGCTTATTCTTGTCCAATTAGGGTTTTTAACCAATCTTGTGCATCCAATAAGTTCATTTGTGTCATTGGATTAACATTTAGGTCATATCCGTCCTCCCTAGGCATATTCTTGTCCAATTAGGGTTTTTAACCAATCTTGTGCATCCAATAGGTGTGTTTGTGTCATTGGATGATCAATTAGGTCATTTTCGTCCTCCCTAGGCTTATTCTTGTCCAATTAGGGTTTTTAACCAATCTTGTGCATCCAACAAGCTTGTTTATGTCATTGAATTAATATTTAGGTCATTTTCGTCCTTTCTATGCTTATTCTTGTCCAATTTGGGTTTTTAACCAATCTTGTGCATCCAATAGGTGTGTTTGTGTCATTGGATGATCAGTTAGGTCATTTTCGTCCTCCCTAGGCTTATTCTCTTCCAATTAGGGTTTTTAACCAATCTTGTGCATCGAATAAGTTGAGTTGTGTCATTGGATTAACATTTAGGTCATTTTCGTTCTCCCTAGGCTTATTCTTGTCCAATTAGGGTTTTTAACCAATCTTGTGCATCCAATAAGTTCATTTGTGTCATTGGATTAACATTTAGGTCATATCCGTCCTCCCTAGGCATATTCTTGTCCAATTAGTGTTTTTAACCAATCTTGTGCATCCAATAGGTGTGTTTGTGTCATTGGATGATCAATTAGGTCATTTTCGTCCTCCATAGGCTTATTCTTGTCCAATTAGGGTTTTTAACCAATCTTGTGCATCCAATAAGTTGTGTTGTGTCATTGGATTAACATTTAGTCATTTTCGTCCTCCCTAGGCTTATTCTTGTCCAATTAGGGTTTTTAACCAATCTTGTGCATCCAATAAGTTGAGTTGTGTCATTGGATTAACATTTAGGTCATTTTCGTCCTCCCTAGGCATATTCTTATCCAACTAGGGTTTTTAACCAATCTTGTGCATCCAATAGGTGTTTAACCAATCTTGTGCATCCAATAGGTGTGTTTGTGGCAACAGATGATCAATTAGGTCATTTTCGTCCTCCCTAGGCTTATTCTTGTCCAATTAGGGTTTTTAACCAATCTTGTGCATCCAATAGGTGTGTTTGTGTCATTGGATGATCAATTAGGTCATTTTCGTCCTCCCTAGGCTTATTCTTGTCCAATTAGGGTTTTTAACCAATCTTGTGCATCCATTAGGTGTGTTTGAGTCATTGGATGATCAATTAGGTCATTTTCGTCCTCCCTAGGCATATTCTTGTCCAATTAGGGTTTTTAACCAATCTTGTGCATCCAATAGGTGTGTTTGTGTCATTGGATGATCAATTAGGTCATTTTCGTACTCCCTATGCTTATTCTTGTCCAATTAGGGTTTTTAACCAATCTTGTGCATCCAATAAGTTGAGTTGTGTCATTGGATTAACATTTAGGTCATTTTCGTCCTCCCTAGGCTTATTCTTGTCCAATTAGGGTTTTTAACCAATCTTGTGCATCCAATAGGTGTGTTTGTGTCATTGGATGATCAATTAGGTCATTTTCGTCCTCCCTAGGCTTATTCTTGTCCAATTAGGGTTTTTAACCATTCTTGTGCATCCAATTAGTTGAGTTGTGTCATTGGATTAACATTTAGGTCATTTTCGTCCTCCCTAGGCTTATTCTTGTCCAATTAGAGTTTTTAACCAATCTTGTGCATCCAATAGGTGTGTTTGTGTCATTGGATGATCAATTAGGTCATTTTCGTCCTCCCTAGGCCTATTCTTGTCCAATTAGGGTTTTTAACCAATCTTGTGCATCCAATAAGTTGAGTTGTGTCATTGGATTAACATTGAGGTCATTTTCGTTCTCCCTAGGCTTGTTCTTGTCTAATTAGGGTTTTTAACCAATCTTGTACATCCAATAAGTTCATTTGTGTCATTGGATTAACATTTAGGTCATATCCGTCCTCCCTAGGCATATTCTTGTCCAATTAGGGTTTTTAACCAATCTTGTGCATCCAATAGGTGTGTTTGTGTCATTGGATGATCAATTAGGTCATTTTCGTCCTCCCTAGGCTTATTCTTGTCCAATTAGGGTTTTTAACCAATCTTGTGCATCCAATAGGTGTGTCGGTTTCATTGGATGATCAATTAGGTCATTTTCGTCCACCCTAGGCTTATTCTTGTCCAATTAGGGTTTTTAACATATCTTGTGCATCCGATAAGTTTGTTTGTGTGATTATATTAATATTTAGGTCATTTTCGTCCTCCCTAGGCATATTCTTGTCCAATTAGGGTTTTTAACCAATCTTGTGCATCCAATAGGTGTGTTTGTGTCATTGGATGATCAATTAGGTCATTTTCGTCCTCCCTAGGCTTATTCTTGTCCAATTAGGGTTTTTAACCAATCTTGTGCATCCAATAACTTTGTTTGTGTCGTTGAATTAATATTTAGGTCATTTTCGTCCTCATTAGGCATATTCTTGTCCAATTAGGGTTTTTAACCAATCTTGTGCATCCAATAGGTGTGTTTGTGTCATTGGATGATCAATTAGGTCATTTTCGTCCTCCCTAGGCTTATTCTTGTCCAATTAGGGTTTTTAACCAATCTTGTGCATCCAATAACTTTGTTTGTGTCATTGAATTAATATTTAGGTCATTTTCGTCCTCCCTAGGCATATTCTTGTCCAATTAGGGTTTTTAACCAATCTTGTCCATCCAATAGGGGTGTTTGTGTCATTTGATGATCAATTAGGTCATTTTCGTCCTCCCTAGGCTTATTCTTGCCCAATTAGTGTTTTTAACCAATCTTGGGCATCCAATAAGTTTGTTTGTTTCATTGAATTAATATTTAGGTCATTTTCGTCCTCCCTAGGCATATTCTTGTCCAATTAGGGTTTTTAACCAATCTTGTGCATCCAATAGGTGTGTTTGTGTCATTGGATGATCAATTAGGTCATTTTCGTCCTCCCTAGGCTTATTCTTGTCCAATTATGGTTTTTAACCAATCTTGTGCATCCAATAAGTTGAGTTGTTTCATTGGATTAACATTTAGGTCATTTTCGTCCCCCCTAGGCTTATTTTGTCCAATTAGGGTTTTTAACCAATCTAGTGCATCCAATAAGTTCATTTGTGTCATTGGATTAACATTTAGGTCATTTTCATCCTCCCTAGGCATATTCTTGTCCAATTAGGGTTTTTAACCAATGTTGTGTATCCAACAGGTGTGTTTGTGTCATTGGATGATCAATTAGGTCATTTTCGTCCTCCCTAGGCTTATTCTTGTCCAATTAGGGTTTTTAACCTATCTTGTGAATCCAATAGGTGTGTTTGTGTCATTGGATGATCAATTAGGTCATTTTCGTCCTCCCTAGGCTTATTCTTGTCCAATTAGGGTTTTTAACCAATCTTGTGTATCCAATAACTTTGTTTGTGTCATTGAATTAATATTTAGGTCATTTTCTTCCTCCCTAGGCATATTCTTGTCCAATTAAGGTTTTTAACCAATCTTGTGCATCCAATAGGTGTGTTTGTGTCATTGGATGATCAATTAGGTCATTTTCGTCCTCCCTAGGCTTATTCTTGTCCAATTAGGGTTTTTAACCAATCTTGTGCATCCAATAACTTTGTTTGTGTCATTGAATTAATATTTAGGTCATTTTTGTCCTCCCTAGGCATATTCTTGTCCAATTAGGGTTTTTAACCAATCTTGTGCATCCAATAGGTGTGTTTGTGTCATTGGATGATCTATTAGGTCATTTTCGTCCTCCTTAGGCTTATTCTTGTCCAATTAGGGGTTTTAACCAATCTTGTGCATCCAATAAGTTCATTTGTGTCATTGGTTTAACATTTAGGTCATTATCGTCCTCCCTAGGCATATTCTTGTCCAATTAGGGTTTTTAATCAATCTTGTGCTTCCAATAGGTGTGTTTGTGTCATTGGATGATCAATTAGGTCATTTTCGTCCTCCCTAGGCTTATTCTTGTCCAATTAGGGTTTTAAACCAATCTTGTGCATCCAATAAGTTGAGTTGTGTCATTCGATTAACATTTAGGTCATTTTCGTCCTCCCTAGGCTTATTCTTGTCCAATTACGGTTTTTAACCAATCTTGTGCATCCAATAGGTGTGTTTGTGTCATTGGATGATCAATTAGGTCATTTTCGTTCTCCCTAGGCTTATTCTTGTCCAATTAGGGTTTTTAACCAATCTTTGGCATCGAATAAGTTGAGTTGTGTCATTGGATTAACATTTAGGTCATTTTCGTTCTCCCTAGGCTTATTCTTGTCCAATTAGGGTTTTTAACCAATCTTTGGCATCGAATAAGTTGAGTTGTGTCATTGGATTAACATTTAGGTCATTTTCGTTCTCCGTAGGCTTATTCTTGTCCAATTAGGGTTTTTAACCAATCTTGTGCATCCAATAAGTTCATTTCTGTCATTGGATTAACATTTAGGTCATTTTCGTTCTCCCTAGGCTTATTCTAGTCCAATTAGGGTTTTTAACCAATCTTGTCCATCCAATAAGTTCATTTGTGTTATTGGATTAACATTTAGGTCATATTCGTCCTCCCTAGGCATATTCTTGTCCAATTAGGGTTTTTAACCAATCTTCTGCATCCAATAAGTTCATTTGTGTCATTGGATTAACATTTAGGTCATTTTCGTCCTCCCTAGGCATATTCTTGTCCAATTAAGGTTTTTAACCAATCTTGTGCATCCAATAGGTGTGTTTGTGTCATTGGATGATCAATTAGGTTATTTTCGTCCGCCCTAGGCTTATTCTTGTCCAATTAGGGTTTTTAACCAATCTTGTGCATCCAATAAGTTCATTTGTGTCATTGGATTATCATTTAGGTCATATCCGTCCTCCCTAGGCATATTCTTGTCCAATTAGGGTTTTTAACCATTCTTGTGCATCCAATAGGTGTGTTTGTGTCATTGGATGATCAATTAGGTCATTTTCGTCCTCCATAGGCTTATTCTTGTCCAACTAGGGTTTTTAACCAATCTTGTGCATCCAATAGGTGTGTTTGTGTCATTGGATGATCAATTAGGTCATTTTCGTCCTCCTTAGGCTTATTCTTGTCCAATTAGGGTTTTTAACCAATCTTGTGCATCCAATAAATTCATTAGTGTCATTGGATGATCAATTAGGTCATTTTCGTCCTCCCTAGGCATGTTCCTGTCCAACTAGGGTTTTTAACCAATCTAGTGCATCCAATAGGTGTGTTTGTGTCATTGGATGAACAGATAGGTCATTTTCGTCCTCCCTAGGCTTATTCTTGTCCAATTAGGGTTTTTAACCAATCTTGTGCATCCCATAAGTTGAGTTGTGTCATTGGATTAACATTTAGGTCATTTTCGTTCTCCCGAGGCTTATTCTTGTCCAATTAGGGTTTTTAACCAATCTTGTGCATCCAATAAGTTCATTTGTGTCATTGGATTAACATTTAGGTCATATCCGTCCTCCCTAAGCATATTCTTGTCCAATTAGGGTTTTTAACCAATCTTGTGCATCCAATAGGTGTGTTTGTGTCATTGGATGATCAATTAGGTCATTTTCGTCCTCCATAGGCTTATTCTTGTCCAATTAGGGTTTTTAACCAATCTTGTGCATCCAATAAGTTTGTTTGTGTCATTGAATTAATATTTAGGTCATTTTCGTCCACCCTAGGCATATTTTTGTCCAATTAGGGTTTTAAACCAATCTTGTGCATCCAATAGGTGTGTTTGTGTCATTGGATGATCAATTAGGTCATTTTCGTCCTCCATAGGCTTATTCTTGTCCAATTAGAGTTTTTAACCAATCTTGTGCATCCAATAAGTTCATTTGTGTCATTGGATTAACATTTAGGTCATATCCGTCCTCCCTAAGCATATTTTTGTCCAATTAGGGTTTTAAACCAATCTTGTGCATCCAATAGGTGTGTTTGTGTCATTGGATGATCAATTAGGTCATTTTCGTCCTCCATAGGCTTATTCTTGTCCAATTAGAGTTTTTAACCAATCTTGTGCATCCAATAAGTTTGTTTGTGTCATTGAATTAATATTTAGGTCATTTTCGTCCACCCTAGGCATATTTTTGTCCAATTAGGGTTTTAAACCAATCTTGTGCATCCAATAGGTGTGTTTGTGTCATTGGATGATCAATTAGGTCATTTTCGTCCTCCATAGGCTTATTCTTGTCCAATTAGAGTTTTTAACCAATCTTGTGCATCCAATAAGTTTGTTTGTGTCATTGAATTAATATTTAGGTCATTTTCGTCCTCCCTAGGCATATTCTTGTCCAATTAGGGTTTTTAACCAATCTTGTGCATCCAATAGGTGTGTTTGTGTCATTGGATGATCAATTAGGTCATTTTCGTCCTCCCTAGGCTTATTCTTGTCCAATTAGGGTTTTTAACCAATCTTGTGTATCCAATAGGTGTGTTTGTGTCATTGGATGAGCAATTAGGTCATTTTCGTCCTCCCTAGGCTTATTCTTGTCCAATTAGGGTTTTTAATCAATCTTGTGCATCCAATAAGTTCATTTGTGTCATTTGATTAACATTTAGGTCATTTTCGTTCTCCCTAGGCTTATTCTTGTCCAGTTAGGGTTTTTAACCAATCTTGTGCATCCAATAGGTGTGTTTGTGTCATTGGATGATCAATTAGGTAATTTTCGTCCTCCCTAGGCTTATTCTTGTCCAATTAGGGTTTTTAACCAATCTTGTGCATCAAATAAGTTCTTTAGTGTCATTGGATGATCAATTAGGTCATTTTCGTCCTCCCTAGGCATGTTCTTGTCCAACTAGGGTTTTTAACCAATCTTGTGCATCCAATAGGTGTGTTTGTGTCATTGGATGATCAATTAGGTCATTTTCGTCCTCCCTAGGCTTATTCTTGTCCAATTAGGGTTTTTAACCAATCTTGTGCATCCAATAAGTTTAGTTGTGTCATTGGATTAACATTTAGGTCATTTTCGTTCTCCCTAGGCTTATTCTTGTCCAATTAGGGTTTTTAACCAATCTTGTGCATCCAATAAGTTCATTTGTGTCATTGGATTAACATTTAGGTCATATCCGTCCTCCCTAGGCATATTCTTGTCCAATTAGGGTTTTTAACCAATCTTGTGCATCCAATATGTGTGTTTATCTCATTGGATGATCAATTAGGTCACTTTGATCCTCCCTAGGCTTATTCTTGTCTAATTAGGGTTTTTAACCAATCTTGTGCATCCAATAAGTTCATTTGTGTCATTGGATAAACATTTAGGTCATTTTCATCCTCCCTAGGTATATTCTTGTCCAATTAGGGTTTTTAACCAATCTTGTGCATCCAATAGGTGTGTTTGTGTCATTGGATGATCAATTTAGGTCATTTTCGTCCTCCCTAGGCATATTCTTGTCCAATTAGGGTTTTTAACCAATCTTGTGCATCCAATAGGTGTGTTTGTGTCATTGGATGATCAATTAGGTCATTTTCGTCCTCCCTAGGCATATTCTTGTCCAGTTAGGGTTTTTCACCAATCTTGTGCATCCAATAGGTGTGTTTGTGTCATTGGATGATCAATTAGGTCATTTTCGTCCTCCCTAGGCATATTCTTGTCCAATTAGTGTTTTTAACCAATCTTGTGCATCCAATAGGTGTGTTTGTGTCATTGGATGATCAATTAGGTCATTTTCGTCCTCCCTAGGCTTATTCTTGTCCAATTAGGGTTTTTAACCAATCTTGTGCATCCAATAAGTTAGTTTTTGTCATTGAATTAATATTTAGGTCATTTTCGTCCTCGCTAGGCATATTCTTGTCCAATTAGGGTTTTTAACCAATCTTGTGCATCCAATAGGTGTGTTTGTGTCATTGGATGATCAATTAGGTCATTTTCGTCCTCCCTAGGCTTATTCTTGTCCAATTAGGGTTTTTAACCAATCTTATGCATCCAATAAGTTTTTTTGTTTCATTGAATTAATATTTAGGTCATTTTCGTCATCCCTAGGCATATTCTTGTCCAATTAGGGTTTTTAACCAATCTTGTGCATCCAATAGGTGTGTTTGTGTCATTGGATGATCAATTAGGTCGTTTTCGTCTTCCCTAGGCTTATTCGTGTCCAATTAGGGTTTTTAACCAATCTTGTGCATCCAATAAGTTGAGTTGTTTCATTGGATTAACATTTAGGTCATTTTCGTCCCCCCTAGAATTATTCTTGTCCAATTAGGGTTTTTAACCAATCTTGTGCATCCAATAAGTTCATTTGTGTCATTGGATTAACATTTAGGTCATTTTCGTACTCCCTAGGCATATTCTTGTCCAATTAGGGTTTTTAACCAATCTTGTGTATCCAATAGGTGTGTTTGTGTCATTGGATGATCAATTAGGTCATTTTCGTCCTCTCTAGGCTTATTCTTGTCCAATTAGGGTTTTTAACCAATCTTGTGCATCCAATAGGTGTGTTTGTGTCATTGGATGAACAATTAGGTCATTTTCGTCCTCCCTAGGCTTATTCTTGTCCAATTAGGGTTTTTAACCAATCTTGTGCATCCAATAAGTTGAGTTGTGTCATTGGATTAACATTTAGGTCATTTTCGTCCTCCCTAGGCTTATTCTTGTCTAATTAAGGTTTTTAACCAATCTTGTGCATCCAAAAAGTTCATTTGTGTCATTGGATTAACATTTAGGTCATTTTCGTCCTCCCTAGGCATATTCTTGTCCAATTAGGGTTTTTAACCAATCTTGTGCATCCAATAGGTGTGTTTGTGTCATTGGATGATCAATTAGGTCATTTTCGTCCTCCCTAGGCTTATTCTTGTCCAATTAGGGTTTTTAACCAATCTTGTGCATCCAATAGGTGTGTTTGTGTCATTGGATGATCAATTAGGTCATCTTCGTCCTCCCTAGGCTTATCCTTGCCCAATTAGGGTTTTTAACCAATCTTGTGCATCCAATAAGTTGAGTTGTGTCATTGGATTAACATTTAGGTAATTTTCGTCCTCCCTAGGCTTATTCTTGTCCAATTAGGGTTTTTAACCAATCTTGTGCATCCAATAAGTTCATTTGTGTCATTGGATTAACATTTAGGTCATTTTCGTCCTCCCTAGGCATATTCTTGTCCAATTAGGGTTTTTAACCAATCTTGTGCATCCAATAGGTGTGTTTGTGTCATTGGATGATCAATTAGGTTATTTTCGTCCTCCCTAGGCTTATTCTTGTCCAATTAGGGTTTTTAACCAATCTTGTGCATCCAATAGGTGTTAAACCAATCTTGTGCATCCAATAGGTGTGTTTGTGGCAATAGATGATCAATTAGGTCATTTTCATCCTCCCTAGGCTTATTCTTGTCCAATTAGGGTTTTTAACCAATCTTGTGCATCCAATAGGTGTGTTTGTGTCATTGGATGATCAATTAGGTCATTTTCGTCCTCCCTAGGCTTACTCTTGTCCAATTAGGGTTTTTAACCAATCTTGTGCTTCCAATAAGTTCATTTGTGTCATTGGATTAACATTTAGGTCATTTTCGTCCTCCCTAGGCATATTCTTGTCCAATTAGGGTTTTTAACCAATCTTGTGCTTCCAATAGGTGTGTTTGTGTCATTGGATGATCAATTAGGTCATTTTCGTCCTCCCTAGGCTTATTCTTGTCCAATTATGGTTTTTAACCAATCTTGTGCATCCAATAGGTGTGTTTGTGTCATTGGATGATCAATTAGATTATTTTCGTCCTCCCTAGGCATATTCTTGTCCAATTAGGGTTTTTAACCAATCTTGTGCATCCAATAGGTGTGTTTGTGTCATTGGATGATGAATTAGGTCATTTTCGTCCTCCATAGGCTTATTCTTGTCCAATTAGGGTTTTTAACCAATCTTGTGCATCCAATAGCTGTGTTTGTGTCATTGGATGATCAATTAGGTCATTTTCGTCCTTCCTAGGCTTATTCTTGTCCAATTAGGGTTTTTAAGAAATCTTGTACATCCAATAAGTTCATTTGTGTCATTGGATTAACATTTAGGTCATTTTCGTCCTCCCTAGGCATATTCTTGTCCAATTAGGGTTTTTAACCAATCTTGTGCATCCAATAGGTGTGTTTGTGTCATTGGATGATCAATTAGGTCATTTTCGTCCTCCCTAGGCTTATTCTTGTCCAATTAGGGTTTTTAACCAATCTTGTGCATCCAATAAGTTCATTTGTGTCATTGGATGATCAATTATGTCATTTTCGTCCTCCCTAGGCATATTCTTGTCCAACTAGGGTTTTTAACCAATCTTGTGCTTCCAACAGGTATGTTTGTGTCATTGGATGATCAATTAGGTCATTTTCGTCCTTCCTAGGCTTATTCTTGTCCAATTAGGGTTTTTAACCAATCTTGTGCATCCAATAAGTTCATTTGTGTCATTGGATTAACATTTAGGTCATTTTCGTCCTCCCTAGGCATATTCTTGTCCAATTAGGGTTTTTAACCAATCTTGTGCATCCAATAGGTGTGTTTGTGTCATTGGATGATCAATTAGGTCATTTTCGTCCTCCCTAGGCTTATTCTTGTCCAATTAGGGTTTTTAACCAATCTTGTGCATCCAATAAGTTCGTTCGTGTCATTGAATTTACATTTAGGTCATTTTCGTCCTCCCTAGGCATATTCTTGTCCAATTAGGGTTTTTAACCAATCTTGTGCATCCAATAGGTGTGTTTGTGTCATTGGATGATCAATTAGGTCATTTTCGTCATCCCAAGGCTTATTCTTGTCCAATTAGGGTTTTTAACCAATCTTGTGCATCCAATAACTTTGTTTGTGTCATTGGATTAACATTTAGGTCATTTTCATACCCCCTAGGCTTATTCTTGTCCAATTAGGGTTTTTAACCAATCTTGTGCATCCAATAAGTTCATTTGTGTCATTGGATTAACATTTAGGTCATTTTCGTCCTCCCTAGGCATATTCTTGTCCAATTAGGGTTTTTAACCAATCTTGTGCTTCCAATAGGTGTGTTTGTGTCATTGGATGATCAATTAGGTCATTTTCGTCCTCCCTAGGCTTATTCTTGTCCAATTAGGGTTTTTAACCAATCTTGTGCATCCAATAACTTTGTTTGTGTCATTGAATTAATATTTAGGTCATTTTTGTCCTCCCTAGGCATATTCTTGTCCAATTAGGGTTTTTAACCAATCTTGTGCATCCAATAGGTGTGTTTGTGTCATTGGATGATCTATTAGGTCATTTTTGTCCTCCTTAGGCTTATTCTTGTCCAATTAGGGTTTTTAACCAATCTTGTGCATCCAATAAGTTCATTTGTGTCATTGGTTTAACATTTAGGTCATTATCGTCCTCCCTAGGCATATTCTTGTCCAATTAGGGTTTTTAACCAATCTTGTGCTTCCAATAGGTGTGTTTGTGTCATTGGATGATCAATTAGGTCATTTTCGTCCTCCCTAGGCTTATTCTTGTCCAATTAGGGTTTTTAACCAATCTTGTGCATCCAATAAGTTGAGTTGTGTCATTCGATTAACATTTAGGTCATTTTCGTCCTCCCTAGGCTTATTCTTGTCCAATTACGGTTTTTAACCAATCTTGTGCATCCAATAGGTGTGTTTGTGTCATTGGATAATCAATTAGGTCATTTTCGTCCTCCCTAGGCTTATTCTTGTCCAATTAGGGTTTTTAACCAATCTTGTGCATCCAATAAGTTGAGTTGTGTCATTGGATTAACATTTAGGTCATTTTCGTTCTCCCGAGGCTTATTCTTGTCCAACTAGGGTTTTTAACCAATCTTGTGCATCCAATAGGTGTGTTTGTGTCATTGGATGATCAATTTGGTCATTTTCGTCCTCCCTAGGCTTATTCTTGTCCAATTAGGGTTTTTAACCAATCTTGTGCATCCAATAAATTTATTATTGTCATTGGATGATCAATTAGGTCATTTTCGTCCTCCCTAGGCATGTTCCTGTCCAACTAGGGTTTTTAACCAATCTTGTGCATCCAATAGGTGTGTTTGTGTCATTGGATGAACAGATAGGTCATTTTCGTCCTCCCTAGGCTTATTCTTGTCCAATTAGGGTTTTTAACCAATCTTGTGCATCCAATAAGTTGAGTTGTGTCATTCGATTAACATTTAGGTCATTTTCGTCCTCCCTAGGCTTATTCTTGTCCAATTACGGTTTTTAACCAATCTTGTGCATCCAATAGGTGTGTTTGTGTCATTGGATGATCAATTAGGTCATTTTCGTTCTCCCTAGGCTTATTCTTGTCCAATTAGGGTTTTTAACCAATCTTTGGCATCGAATAAGTTGAGTTGTGTCATTGGATTAACATTTAGGTCATTTTCGTTCTCCCTAGGCTTATTCTTGTCCAATTAGGGTTTTTAACCAATCTTGTGCATCCAATAAGTTCATTTCTGTCATTGGATTAACATTTAGGTCATTTTCGTTCTCCCTAGGCTTATTCTTGTCCAATTAGGGTTTTTAACCAATCTTGTCCATCCAATAAGTTCATTTGTGTTATTGGATTAACATTTAGGTCATATTCGTCCTCCCTAGGCATATTCTTGTCCAATTAGGGTTTTTAACAAATCTTGTGCATCCAATAAGTTCATTTGTGTCATTGGATTAACATTTAGGTCATTTTCGTCCTCCCTAGGCATATTCTTGTCCAATTAAGGTTTTTAACCAATCTTGTGCATCCAATAGGTGTGTTTGTGTCATTGGATGATCAATTAGGTTATTTTCGTCCGCCCTAGGCTTATTCTTGTCCAATTACTGTTTTTAACCAATCGTGTGCATCCAATAAGTTCATTTGTGTCATTGGATTAACATTTAGGTCATATCCGTCCTCCCTAGGCATATTCTTGTCCAATTAGGGTTTTTAACCAATCTTGTGCATCCAATAGGTGTGTTTGTGTCATTGGATGATCAATTAGGTCATTTTCGTCCTCCATAGGCTTATTCTTGTCCAACTAGGGTTTTTAACCAATCTTGTGCATCCAATAGGTGTGTTTGTTTCATTGGATGATCAATTAGGTCATTTTCGTCCTCCCTAGGCTTATTCTTGTCCAATTAGGGTTTTTAACCAATCTTGTGCATCCTATAAGTTCATTAGTGTCATTGGATGATCAATTAGGTCATTTTCGTCCTCCCTAGGCATGTTCCTGTCCAACTAGGGTTTTTAACCAAACTTGTGCATCCAATAGGTGTGTTTGTGTCATTGGATGAACAGATAGGTCATTTTCGTCCTCCCTAGGCTTATTCTTGTCCAATTAGGGTTTTTATCCAATCTTGTGCATCCAATAAGTTGAGTTGTGTCATTGGATTAACATTTAGGTCATTTTCGTTCTCCCGAGGCTTATTCTTGTCCAATTAGGGTTTTTACCCAATCTTGTGCATCCAATAAGTTCATTTGTGTCATTGGATTAACATTTAGGTCATATCCGTCCTCCCTAGGCATATTCTTGTCCAATTAGGGTTTTTAACCAATCTTGTGCATCCAATAGGTGTGTTTGTGTCATTGGATGATCAATTAGGTCATTTTCGTCCTCCATAGGCTTATTCTTGTCCAACTAGGGTTTTTAACCAATCTTGTGCATCCAATAGGTGTGTTTGTGTCATTGGATGATCAATTAGGTCATTTTCGTCCTCCCTACTCTTATTCTTGTCCAATTAGGGTTTTTAACCAATCTTGTGCATCCAATAAGTTCATTAGTGTCATTGGATGATCAATTAGGTCATTTTCGTCCTCCCTAGGCATATTCTTGTCCAATTAGGGTTTTTAACCAATCTTGTGCATCCAATAGGTAAGTTTGTGTCATTGGGTGATCAGTTAGGTCATTTTTGTCCTCCCTAGGCTTATTCTTGTCGAATTAGGGTTTTTAACCAATCTTGTGCATCGAATAAGTTGGGTTGTGTCATTGGTTTAACATTTAGGTCATTTTCGTTCTCCCTAGGCTTATTCTTGTCCAATTAGGGTTTTTAACCAATCTTGTGCATCCAATAAGTTCATTTGTGTCATTGGATTAACATTTAGGTCATATCCGTCCTCCCTAGGCATATTCTTGTCCAATTAGGGTTTTTAACCAATCTTGGGCATCCAATAGGTGTGTTTGTGTCATTGGATGATCAATTAGGTCATTTTCGTCCTCCATAGGCTTATTCTTGTCCAACTAGGGTTTTTAACCAATCTTGTGCATCCAATAGGTGTGTTTGTGTCATTGGATGATCAATTAGGTCATTTTCGTCCTCCCTAGGCTTATTGTTGTCCAATTAGGGTTTTTAACCAATCTTGTGCATCCAATAAGTTCATTAGTGTCATTGGATGATCAATTAGGTCATTTTCGTCCTCCCTAGGCATGTTCCTGTCCAACTAGGGTTTTTAACCAATCTTGTGCATCCAATAGGTGTGTTTGTGTCATTGGATGAACAGATAGGTCATTTTCGTCCTCCCTAGGCTTATTCTTGTCCAATTAGGGTTTTTAACCAATCTTGTGCATCCAATAAGTTGAGTTGTGTCATTGGATTAACATTTAGGTCATTTTCGTTCTCCCGAGGCTTATTCTTGTCCAATTAGGGTTTTTAACCAATCTTGTGCATCCAATAAGTTTGTTTGTGTCATTGAATTAATATTTACGTCATTTTCATCCTCCCTAGGCATATTCTTGTCCAATTAGGGTTTTTAACCAATCTTGTGCATTCAATAGGTGTGTTTGTGTCATTGGACGATCAATTAGGTCTTTTTCGTCCTCCCTAGGCATATTCTTGTCCAATTAGGGTTTTTAACCAATCTTGTGCATCCAATAGGTGTGTTTGTGTCATTGGATTAACATTTAGGTCATTTTCGTTCTCCCTACGCTTATTCTTGTCCAATTAGGGTTTTTAACCAATCTTGTGCATCCAATAACTTTGTTTGTGTCATTGAATTAATATTTAGGTCATTTTCGTCCTCCCTAGGCATATTCTTGTCCAATTAGGGTTTTTAACCAATCTTGTGCATCCAATAGGTGTGTTTGTGTCATTGGATGATCAAATAGGTCATTTTCGCCCTCCCTAGGGATATTCTTGTCCAATTAAGGTTTTTAACCAATCTTGTGCATCCAATAAGTTCATTTGTGTCATTGGATTAACATTTAGGTCATTTTCGTCCTCCCTAGGCATATTCTTGTCCAATTAGGGTTTTTAACCAATCTTGTGCTTCCAATAGGTGTGTTTGTGTCATTGGATGATCAATTAGGTCATTTTCGTCCTCCCTAGGCTTATTCTTGTCCAATTAGGGTTTTTAACCAATCTTGTGCATCCAACAAGTTTGTTTATGTCATTGAATTAATATTTAGGTCATTTTCGTCCTCCCTAGGCATATTCTTGTCCAATTAGGGTTTTTAACCAATCTTGTGCATCCAACAGGTCTGTTTGTGTCATTGGATTATCAATTAGGTCATTTTCTTCCTCCCTAGGCATATTCTTGTCCAATTAGGGTTTTTAACCAATCTTGTGCATCCAATAGGTGTGTTTGTGGCAATGGATGATCAATTTGGTCATTTTCGTCCTCCCTAGGCTTTCTCTTGTCCAATTAGGGTTTTTAACCAATCTTGTGCTTCCAATAGGTGTGTTTGTGTCATTGGATGATCAATTAGGTCATTTTCGTCCTCCCTAGGCTTATTCTTGTCCAATTAGGGTTTTTAACCAATCTTGTGCATCCAACAGGTGTGTTTGTGTCATTGGATGATCAATTAGGTCATTTTTGCCTCCCTAGGCTTATTCTTGTCCAATTAGGGTTTTAACCGATCTTGTGCATCCAATAGGTGTGTTTGTGTCATGGGATGATCAATTAGGTCATTTTCGTCCTCCCTAGGCATATTCTTGTCCAATTAGGGTTTTTAACCAATCTTGTGCATCCAATAGGTGTGTTTGTGTCATTGGATGATCAATTAGGTCATTTTCGTCCTCCCTAGGCATATTCTTGTCCAATTAGGGTTTTTAACCAATCTTGTGCATCCAATAGGTGTGTTTGTGTCATTGGATGATCAATTAGGTTATTTTCGTCCTCCCTAAGCATATTCTTGTCCAATTAGGCTTTTTAACTAATCTTGTGCATCCAATACGTTCATTTGTGTCATTGGATGATCAATTAGGTCATTTTCGTCCTCCCTAGGCATATTCTTGTCCAATTAGGGTTTTTAACCAATCTTGTGCATCCAATAGGTGTGTTTGTGTCATTGGATGATCAATTAGGTCATTTTCGTCCTCCCTAGGCTTATTCTTGTCCCATTAGGGTTTTTAACCGATCTTGTGCATCCAATAGGTGTGTTTGTGTCATTGGATGATTAATTTGGTCATTTTCGTCCTCCCTAGGCAAATTCTTGTCCAATTAGGGTTTTTAACCAATCTTGTGCATCCAATAGGTGTGTTTGTGTCATTGGATGATCAATTAGGTTATTTTCGTCCTCCCTAGGCATATTCTTGTCCAATTAGGGTTTTTAACTAATCTTGTGCATCCAATACGTTCATTTGTGTAATTGGATGATCAATTAGGTCATTTTCGTCCTCCCTAGGCACATTCTTGTCCAATTAGGGTTTTAAAGCAATCTTGTGCATCCAATAGGTGTGTTTGTGTCATTGGATGATCAATTAGGTCATTTTCGTCCTCCCTAGGCATATTCTTGTCCAATTAGGGTTTTTAACCAATCTTGTGCATCCAATAGGTGTGTTTGTGTCATTGGATGATCAATTAGGTCCTTTTCGTCCTCCCTAGGCATATTCTTGTCCAATTAGGGTTTTTAACCAATCTTGTGCATCCAATAGGTGTGTTTGTGTCATTGGATGATCAATTAGGTTATTTTCGTCCTCCCTAGGCTTATTCTTGTCCAATTAGGGTTTTTAACCAATCTTGTGCTTCCAATAAGTTGAGTTGTGTCATTGGATTAACATTTAGGTCATTTTCGTTCTCCCTAGGCTTATTCTTGTCCAATTAGGGTTTTTAACCAATCTTGTGCATCCAATAAGTTCATTTGTGTTACTGGATTAACATTTAGGTCATATTCTTCTTCCCTAGGCATATTCTTGTCCAATTAGGGTTTTTAACCAATCTTGTGCATCCAATAGGTGTGTTTGTGTCATTGGATGATCAATTAGGTCATTTTCGTCCTCCCTAGGCATATTCTTGTCCAATTAGGGTTTTTAACCAATCTTGTGCATCCAATAGGTGTGTTTGTGTCATTGGATGATCAATTAGGTCATTTTCGTCCTCCCTAGGCTTATTCTTGTCCAATTAGGGTTTTTAACCAATCTTGTGCATCCTATAGGTGTGGTTGTGTCATTGGATGATCAATTAGGTCATTTTCGTCCTCCCTATGCTTATTCTTGTCCAACTAGGGTTTTTAACCAATCTTGTGCATCCAATAAGTTTGTTTGTGTCATTGAATTAATATTTAGGTGACTTTCGTCCTCCCTAGGCATATTCTTGTCCAATTAGGGTTTTTAACCAATCTTGTGCATCCAATAGGTGTGTTTGTGTCATTGGATGATCAATTAGGTCATTTTCGTCCTCCCTAGGCATATTCTTGTCCAATTAGGGTTTTTAACCAATCTTGTGCATCCAATAGGTGTGTTTGTGTCATTGGATGATCAATTAGGTCATTTACGTCCTCCCTAGGCCTATTCTTGTCAAATTAGGGTTTTTAACCAATCTTGTGCATCCAATAACTTTGTTTGTGTAATTGAATTAATATTTAGGTCATTTTCGTCCTCCCTAGGCATATTCTTGTCCAATTAGGGTTTTTAACCAATCTTGTGCATCCAATAGGTGTGTTTGTGTCATTGGATGATCAATTAGGTCATTTTCGTCCTCCCTAGGCATATTCTTGTCCAATTAGGGTTTTTAACCAATCTTGTGCATCCAATAGGTGTGTTTGTGTCATTGGATGATCAATTAGGTCATTTTCGTCCTCCCTAGGCATATTCTTGTCCAATTAGGGTTTTTAACCAATCTTGTGCATCCAATAGGTGTGTTTGTGTCATTGGATGATCAATTAGGTCATTTTCGTCCTCCATAGGCTTATTCTTGTCCAATAAGAGTTTTTAACCAATCTTCTGCATCCAATAAGTTGAGTTGTGTCATTGGATTAACATTTAGGTCATTTTCGTCCTCCCTAGGCTTATTCTTGTCCAATTAGGGTTTTTAACCAATCTTGTGCATCCAATAGGTGTGTTTGTGTCATTGGATGATCAATTAGGTCATTTTCGTCCTCCCTAGGCATATTCTTGTCAAATTAGGGTTTTTAACCAATCTTGTGCATTCAATAAGTTGAGTTGTGTCATTGGATTAACATTTAGGTCATTTTCGTCCTCCCTAGGCATATTCTTGTCCAGCTAGGGTTTTTAACCAATCTTGTGCATCCAATAGGTGTGTTTGTGTCATTGGATGATTAATTAGGTCATTTTCGTCCTCCCTAGGCATATTCTTGTCCAATTAAGGTTATTAACGAATCTTGTGCATCCAATTGGTGGGTTTGTGTCATTGGATGATCAATTAGGTCATTTTCGTCCTCCCTAGGCTTATCCTTGTCCAATTAGGGTTTTTAACCAATCTTGTGCATCCAATAAGTTCATTTGTGTCATTGGATTAACATTTAGGTCATTTTCGTCCTCCCTAGGCATATTCTTGTCCAATTAGAGTTTTAGACCAATCTTGTGCATCCAATAGGTGTGTTTGTGTCATTGGATGATCAATTAGGTTATTTTCGTCCTCCCTAGCCTTATTCTTGTCCATTTAGGGTTTTTAACTAATCTTGTGCATCCAATAAGTTCATTTGTGTCATTGGATGATCAATTAGGTCATTTTCGTCCTCCCTAGGCATATTCTTGTCCAATTAGGGTTTTTAACCAATCTTGTGCATCCAATAGGTGTGTTTGTGTCATTGGATGATCAATTAGGTCATTTTCGTCCTCCCTAGGCATATTCTTGTCCAATTAGGGTTTTTAACCAATCTTGTGCATCCAATAGGTGTGTTGTGTCATTGGATGATCAATTAGGTCATTTTCGTCCTCCCTAGGCATATTCTTGTCCAATTAGGGTTTTTAACCAATCTTGTGCATCCAATAACTTGGTTTGTGTCATGAAATTAATATTTAGGTCATTTTTGTCCTCCCTAGGCATATTCTTGTCCAATTAGGGTTTTTAACCAATCTTGTGCATCCAATAACTTTGTTTGTGTCATTAAATTAATATTTAGGTCATTTTCGTCCTCCCTAGGCATATTCTTGTCCAATTAGGGTTTTTAACCAATCTTGTGCATCCAATAGGTGTGTTTGTGTCATTGGATGATCAATTAGGTCATTTTCGTCCTCCCTAGGCATATTCTTGTCCAATTAGGGTTTTTAACCGATCTTGTGCATCCAATAAGTTCATTTGTGTCATTGGATTAACATTTAGGTCATTTTCGTCCTCCCTAGGCATATTCTTGTCCAATTAGAGTTTTAGACCAATCTTGTGCATCCAATAGGTGTGTTTGTGTCATTGGATGATCAATTAGGTTATTTTCGTCCTCCCTAGGCTTATTCTTGTCCAATTAGGGTTTTTAACTAATCTTGTCATCCAATTAGTTCATTTGTGTCATTGGATGATCAATTAGGTCATTTTCGTCCTCCCTAGGCATATTCTTGTCCAATTAGGGTTTTTAACCAATCTTGTGCATCCAATAGGTGTGTTTGTGTCATTGGATGATCAATTAGGTCATTTTCGTCCTCCCTAGGCTTATTCTTGTCCAATTAGGGTTTTTAACCAATCTTGTGCATCCAATAAGTTCATTTGTGTCATTGGATTAACATAATGTCATTTTCGTCATCCCTAGGCATATTCTTGTCCAATTAGGGTTTTTAACCAATCTTGTGCATCCAATAGGTGTGTTTGTGTCATTGGATGATCAATTAGGTCATTTTCGTCCTCCCTAGGCATATTCTTGTCCAATTAGGGTTTTTAACCAATCTTGTGCATCCAATAGGTGTGTTTGTGTCATTGGATGATCAATTAGGTCATTTTCGTCCTCCCTAGGCTTATTCTTGTCCAATTAGGGTTTTTAACCAATCTTGTGCATCCAATAGGTGTGTTTGTGTCATTGGATGATCAATTAGGTCATTTTCGTCCTCCCTAGGCTTATTCTTGTCCAATTAGGGTTTTTAACCAATCTTGTGCATCCAATAAGTTCATTTGTGTCATTGGATGATCAATTAGGTCATTTTTGTCCTCCCTAGGCTTATTCTTGTCCAATTAAGGTTTTTAACCAATCTTGTGCATCCAATAAATTTGTTTGTGTCATTGAATTAATATTTAGGTCATTTTCGTCCTCCCTAGGCATATTCTTCTCCAATTAGGGTTTTTAACCAATCTTGTGCATCCAATAAGTTTGTTTGTGTCATTGAATTCATATTTAGGTCATTTTCGTCCTCTCTAGGCATCATCTTGTCCAATTAGGGTTTTTAACCAATCTTTTGCATCCAATAGGTGTGTTTGTGTCATTGGATGATCAATTAGGTCATTTTCGTCCTCCCTAGTCTTATTCTTGTCCAATTAGGGTTTTTAACCAATCTTGTGCATCCAATAAGTTTGTTTGTGTCATTGAATTAATATTTAGGTCATTTTCGTCCTCCCGAGGCATCATCTTGTCCAATTAGGGTTTTTAACCAGTCTTTTGCATCCAATAGGTGTGTTTGTGTCATTGGATGATCAATTAGGTCATTCTCGTCCTCCCTAGGCTTATTCTTGTCCAATTAGGGTTTTTAACCAATCTTGTGCATCCAATAGGTGTGTTTGTGTCATTGGATGATCAATTAGGTCATTTTCGTCCTCCCTAGGCATATTCTTGTCCAATTAGGGTTTTTAACCAATCTTGTGCATCCAATAGGTGTGTTTGTGTCATTGGATGATCAATTAGGTCATTTTCGTCCTCCCTAGGCATATTCTTGTCCAATTAGGGTTTTTACCAATCTTGTGCATCCAATAAGTTGAGTTGTGTCATTGGATTAACATTTATGTCATTTTCGTCCTCCCTAGGCTTATTCTTGTCCAATTAGGGTTTTTAACCAATCTTGTGCATCCAATAGGTGTGTTTGTATCATTGGATGATCAATTAGGTCATTTTCGTCCTCCCTAGGCTTATTCTTTCCAATTAGGGTTTTTAACCAATCTTGTGCATCCAATAAGTTGAGTTGTGTCATTGGATTAACATTTAGGTCATTTTCGTCCTCCCTAGGCTTATTCTTGTCCAATTAGGGTTTTTAACCAATCTTGTGCATCCAATAAGTTCATTTGTGTCATTGGATTAACATTTAGGTCATTTTGGTCCTCGCTAGGCATATTCTTGTCCAATTAGAGTTTTAGACCAATCTTGTGCATCCAATAGGTGTGTTTGTGTCATTGGATGATCAATTAGGTTATTATCGTCCTCCCTAGCCTTATTCTTGTCCATTTAGGGTTTTTAACTAATCTTGTGCATCCAATAAGTTCATTTGTGTCATTGGATGATCAATTAGGTCATTTTCGTCCTCCCTAGGCATATTCTTGTCCAATTAGGGTTTTTAACCAATCTTGTGCATCCAATAGGTGTGTTTGTGTCATTGGATGATCAATTAGGTCATTTTCGTCCTCCCTAGGCATATTCTTGTCCAATTAGGGTTTTTAACCAATCTTGTGCATCCAATAGGTGTGTTTGTGTCATTGGATGATCGATTAGGTCATTTTTGTCCTCCCTAGGCACATTCTTGTCCAATTAGGGTTTTTAACCAATCTTGTGCATCCAATAAGTTGAGTTGTGTCATTGGATTAACATTTAGGTCATTTTCGTCCTCCCTAGGCTTATACTTGTCCAATTAGGGTTTTTAACCAATCTTGTGCATCCGATAAGTTTGTTTGTGTCATTGAATTAATATTTAGGTCATTTTCGTCCTCCCTAGGCATATTCTTGTCCAATTAGGGTTTTTAACCAATCTTGTGCATCCAATAGGTGTGTTTGTGTCATTGGATGATCAATTAGGTCATTTTCGTCCTCCCTAGGCTTATTCTTGTCCAATTATGGTTATTAACCAATCTTGTGCATCCAATAGGTGTGTTTGTGTCATTGGATGATCAATTAGGTCATTTTCGTCCTCCGTAGGCATATTCTTGTCCAATTAGGGTTTTTAACCAATCTTGTGCATCCAATAGGTGTGTTTGTGTCATTGGATGATCAATTAGGTCATTTTCGTTCTCCATAGGCTTATTCTTGTCCAATTAGGGTTTTTAACCAATCTTGTGCATCCAATAGGTGTGTTTGTGTCATTGGATGATCAATTAGGTCATTTTCGTCCTCCCTAGGCTTATTCTTGTCCAATTAGGGTTTTTAACCAATCTTGTGCATCCAATAAGTTCATTTGTGTTATTGGATTAACATTTAGGTCATATTCGTCCTCCCTAGTCATATTCTTGTCAAATTAGGGTTTTTAACCAATCTTGTGCATCCAATAGGTGTGTTTGTGTCATTGGATGATCAATTAGGTCATTTTCGTCATCCCTAGGCATATTCTTGTCTAGTTAGGGTTTTTAACCAATCTTGTGCATCCAATAGGTGTGTTTGTGTCATTGGATGATCAATTAGGTCATTTTCGTCCTCCCTAGGCATATTCTTGTCCAATTAGGGTTTTTAACCAATCTTGTGCATCCAATAGGTGTGTTTGTGTCATTGGATGATCAATTAGGTCATTTTCGTCTTCCCTAGGCTTATTCTTGTCCAATTAAGGTTTTTAACCAATCTTGTGCATCCAATAAGTTCATTTGTGTCATTGGATTAACATTTAGGTCATTTTCGTCCTCCCAAGGCATATTCTTGTCCAATTAGGGTTTTTAACCAATCTTGTGCGTCCAATAGGTGTGTTTGTGTCATTGGATGATCAATTAGGTCATTTTCGTCCTCCCTAGGCTTATTCTTGTCAAATTAGGGATTTTAACCAATCTTGTGCATCCAATAAGTTCATTTGTGTCATTGGATGATCAATTAGGTCATTTTCGTCCTCCCTAGGCATATTCTTTTCCAACTAGGGTTTTATACCAATCTTGTGCATCCAATAGGTGTGTTTGTGTCATTGGATGATCAATTAGGTCATTTTCGTCCTCCCTAGGCTTATTCTTGTCCAATTAGGGTTTTTAACCAATCTTGTGCATCCAATAGGTGTGTTTGTGTCATTGGATGATCAATTAGGTCATTTTCGTCCTCCCTAGGCTTATTCTTGTCCAATTAGGGTTTTTAACCAATCTTGTGCATCCAATAGATGTGTTTGTGTCATTGGATGATAAATTAGGTCATTTTCGTCCTCCCTAGGCTTATTCTTGTCCAATTAGGGTTTTTAACCAATCTTATGCATCCAATAGGTGTGTTTGTGTCATTGGATGATCAATTAGGTCATTTTCGTCCTCCCTAGGCTTATTCTTGTCCAATTAGGGTTTTTAACCAATCTTGTGCATCCAACAAGTTTGTTTATGTCATTGAATTAATATTTAGGTCATTTTCGTCCTCCCTAGGCATATTCTTGTCCAATTAGGGTTTTTAACCAACCTTGTGCATCCA
The DNA here is from genome assembly GCA_037974775.1 of Cicer pinnatifidum. NCBI lineage: Eukaryota > Viridiplantae > Streptophyta > Magnoliopsida > Fabales > Fabaceae > Cicer > Cicer pinnatifidum. The sequence goes on from JBBPBR010001697.1 coordinate 112,309, forward strand.
ATAGGTGTGTTTGTGTCATTGGATGATCAATTAGGTCATTTTCGTCCTTTCTATGCTTATTCTTGTCCAATTAGGGTTTTTAACCAATCTTGTGCATCCAATAGGTGTGTTTGTGTCATTGGATGATCAATTAGGTCATTTTCGTCCTCACTAGGCTTATTCTGGTCCAATTAGGGTTTTTAACCAATCTTGTGCATCCAATAGGTGTGTTTGTGTCATTGGATGATCAATTAGGTCATTTTCGTCCTCCCTAGGCTTATTCTTGTCCAATTAGGGTTTTTAACCAATCTTGTGCATCCAACAAGTTTGTTTATGTCATTGAATTAATATTTAGGTCATTTTCGTCCTCCCTAGGCATATTCTTGTCCAATTAGGGTTTTTAACCAATCTTGTGCATCCAATATGTCTGTTTGTGTCATTGGATTATCAATTAGGTCATTTTCTTCCTCCCTAGGCATATTCTTGTCCAATTAGGGTTTTTAACCAATCTTGTGCATCCAATAGGTGTGTTTGTTGCAATGGATGATCAATTTGGTCATTTTCGTCCTCCCTAGGCTTTCTCTTGTCCAATTAGGGTGTTTAACCAATCTTGTGCATCCAATAGGTGTGTTTGTGTCATTGGATGATTAATTAGGTCATTTTCGTCCTCCCTAGGCTTATTCTTGGCCAATTTGGGTTTTTAACCTATCTTGTGCATCCAATAAGTTGAGTTGTGTCATTGGATTAGCATTTAGGTCATTTTCGTCCTCCCTAGGCTTATTCTTGTCCAATTAGGGTTTTTAACCAATCTTGTGCATCCAATAAGTTCATTTGTGTCATTGGATTAACATTTAGGGCATTTTCGTTCTCCCTAGGCTTATTCTTGTCCAATTAGGGTTTTTAACCAATCTTGTCCATCCAATAAGTTCATTTGTGTTATTGGATTAACATTTAGGTCATATTCGTCCTCCCTAGGCATGTTCTTGTCCAACTAGGGTTTTTAACCAATCTTGTGCATCCAATAGGTGTGTTTGTGTCATTGGATGAACAGATAGGTCATTTTCGTCCTCCCTAGGCTTATTCTTCTGCATCCAATAAGTTGAGTTGTGTCATTGGATTAACATTTAGGTCATTTTCGTTCTCCCTAGGCTTATTCTTGTCCAATTAGGGTTTTTAACCAATCTTGTGCATCCAATAAGTTCATTTGTGTCATTGGATTAACATTTAGGTCATATCCGTCCTCCCTAGGTGTGTTTGTGTCTTTGGATGATCAATTAGGTCATTTTCGTCCTCCCTAGGCTTATTCTTGTCCAATTAGGGTTTTTAACCAATCTTGTGCATCCAATAGGTGTGTTTGTGACATTGGATGATCAATTAGGTCATTTTAGTCCTCCATAGGCTTATTCTTGTCCAATTAGGGTGTTTAACCAATCTTTTGCATCCAATAGGTGTGTTTGTGTCATTGGATGATCAATTAGGTCATTTTCGTCCTCCTTAGGCTTATTCTTGTCCAATTAGGGTTTTTAAACAATCTTGTGCATCCAATAGGTGTGTTTGTGTCATTGGATGATCAATTAGGTCATTTTCGTCCTCCCTAGGCTTATTCTTGTCCAATTAGGGTTTTTAACCAATCTT
>JBBPBR010001698.1:7463-30830 GCA_037974775.1 Cicer pinnatifidum
GAATAAGACTAGGGAGGACGAAAATGACCTAAATGTTCCTCCAATGACACAAACACACCTATTGGATGCACAAGATTGCATAAAAACCCTAATTGGACAAGAATAAGACTAGGGAGGACGAAAATGACCTAAATGTTCCTCCAATGACACAAACACACCTATTGGATGCACAAGATTGCATAAAAACCCTAATTGGACAAGAATAAGACTAGGGAGGACGAAAATAACCTAAATGTTCATCCAATGACACAAATGAACTTTTTTAATGCACAAGATTGGTTAAAAACCCTAATCGGACAAGAATAAGCCTAGGGAGGACGAAAATGACCTAAATGTTCATCCAATGACACAAATGAACTTATTGGATGCACAAGATTGGTTAAAAACTCTAATTGGACAAGAATAAGCCTAGGGAGGACGTAAATGACCTAAATGTTCATCCAATGACACAAATGAACTTATTGGATGCACAAGATTGGTTAAAAACCCTAATTGGACAAGAATAAGCATAGGGAGGACGAAAATGACCTAAATGTTCATCCAATGACACAAACACACATATTGGATGCACAAGATTGCTTAAAACCCTAATTGGACAAGAATAAGACTAGGGATGACGAAAATGACCTAAATGTTCATCCAATGACACAAATGAACTTATTGGATGCACAAGATTGGTTAAAAACCCTAATTGGACAAGAATAAGCCTAGGGAGGACGAAAATGACCTAAATGTTCGTCCAATGACATAAACACACCTATTGGATGCACAAGATTGCATAAAAACCCTAATTGGACAAGAACAAGCCTAGGGAGGACGAAAATGACCTAAATGTTCATCCAATGACACAAATGAACTTATTAGATGCACAAGATTGGTTAAAAACCCTAATTGGACAAGAATAAGCCTAGGGAGGACGTAAATGACCTAAATGTTCATCCAATGACACAAATTAACTTATTGGATGCACAAGATTGGTTAAAAACCCTATTTGGACAAGAATAAGCCTAGGGAGGACGAAAATGACCTAAATGTTCGTCCAATGACACAAACACACATATTGGATGCTCAAGATTGCTTAAAACCCTAAATGGACAAGAATAAGACTTGGGATGACGAAAATGACCTAAATGTTCATCCAATGACACAAATGAACTTATTGGATGCACAAGATTGGTTAAAAACCCTAATTGGACAAGAATAAGCCTAGGGAGGACCAAAATGACCTAAATGTTCGTCCAATGACACAAACACACCTATTGGATGCACAAGATTGTATAAAAACCCAAATTGGACAAGAATAAGACTAGGGAGGACGAAAATGACTTAAATGTTCCTCCAATGACACAAACACACCTATTGGATGCACAAGATTGCATAAAAACCCTAATTGGACAAGAATAAGACTAGGGAGGACGTAAATGACCTAAATTTTCCACCAATGACACAAATGAACTTATTGGATGCACAAGGTTGGTTAAAAACCCTAATTGGACAAGAACAAGCCTAGGGAGGACGAAAATGACCTAAATGTTTATCCAATGACACAAATGAAGTTATTGGATGCACAAGATTGGTTAAAAACCCTAATTGGACAAGAATAAGCCTAGGGAGGACGTAAATGACCTAAACGTTCATACAATGACACAAATGAACTTATTGGATGCACAAGATTGGTTAAAAACCCTAATTGGACAAGAATAAGCATAGCGAGGACGAAATGACCTAAATGTTCATCCAATGACACAAACACACATATTGGATGCACAAGATTGTTTAAAACCCTAATTGGACAAGAATAAGACTAGGGATGACGAAAATGACCTAAATGTTCATCCAATGACACAAATGAACTTATTGGATGCACAAGATTGGTTAAAAACCCTAATTGGACAAGAATAAGCCTAGGGAGGACGTAAATGACCTAAATGTTCATCCAATGACACAAATAAACTTATTGGATGCACAAGATTGGTTAAAAACCCTAATTGGACAAGAATAAGCATAGGGAGGACGAAAATGACCTAAATGTTCATCCAATGACACAAACACACCTATTGGATGCACAAGATTGGTTAGAAACCCTAATTGGAAAAGAATAAGCCTAGGGAGGACGAAAATGACCTAAATATTCATCCAATGACACAAATGAACTTATTGGATGCACAGGATTGCTTAAAACCCTAATTGGACAAGAATAAGACTTGGGAGGACGAAAATGACCTAAATGTTCATCCAATGACACAAATGAACTTATTGGATGCACAAGATTGGTTAAAAACCCTAATTGGACAAGAATAAGCCTAGGGAGGACGAGAATGACCTAAATGTTCGTCCAATGACACAAACACACCTATTGGATGCACAAGATTGCATAAAAACCCTAATTGGACAAGAATAAGACTAGGGAGGACGAAAATGACCTAAATGTTCCTCCAATGACACAAACACACCTATTGGATGCACAAGATTGCATAAAAACCCAAATTAGACAAGAATAAGACTAGGGAGGACGTAAATTACCTAAATGTTCCACCAATGACACAAATGAACTTATTGGATGCACAAGGTTGGTTAAAAACCCTAATTGGACAAGAATAAGACTAGGGAGGACGAAAATGACCTAAATGTTCATCCAATGACACAAATGAACTTATTGGATGCACAAGATATGTTAAAAACCCTAATTGGACAAGAATAAGCCTAGGGAGGACGAAAATGACCTAAATGTTCATCCAATGACACAAACACACCTATTGGATGCACAAGATTGGTTAAAAACCCTAATTGGACAAGAATAAGCCTAGGGAGGACGAAAATGACCTAAATGTTCATCCAATGACACAAATTAACTTATTGGATGCACAAGATTGGTTAAAAACCCTAATAAGATAAGAATATGCCTAGGGAGGACGAAAATGACCTAAATGTTCATCCAATGACACAAATGAACTTATTGGATGCACAAGATTGCTTAAAAACCCTAATTGGACAAGAATAAGCCTAGGGAGGACGAAAATGACCTAAATGTTCATCCAATGCACAAATGAACTTATTGGATGCACAAGATTGGTTAAAAACCCTAATTGGACAAGAATAAGCCTTGGGAGGACGAAAATGACCTAAATGTTCATCCAATGACACAAATGAACTTATTGGATGCACAAGATTGATTAAAAACCCTAATTGGACAAGAATAAGCCTAGGGAGGAGGTAAATGACCTAAATGATCCACCAATGACACAAATGAACTTATTGGATGCACAAGGTTGGTTAAAAACCCTAATTGGACAAGAATAAGCCTAGGGAGGACGAAAATGACCTAAATGATCAACCAATGACACAAATGAACTTATTGGATGCACAAGGTTAGTTAAAAACCCTAATTGAACAAGAATAAGCCTAGGGAGGACGAAAATGACCTAAATGTTCGTCCAATGACACAAACACACCTATTGGATGCACAAGATTGCATAAAAACCCTAATTCGACAAGAATAAGCCTAGGGAGGACGAAAATGACCTAAATGTTCGTCCAATGACACAAACACACCTATTGGATGCACAAGATTGCATAAAAACCCTAATTGGACAAGAATAAGACTAGGGAGGACGAAAATGACCTAAATGTTCCTCCAATGACACAAACACACCTATTGGATGCACCAGATTGCATAAAAACCCTAATTGGACAAGAATAAGACTAGGGAGGACGTAAATGACCTAAATGTTCCACCAATGACACAAATGAACTTATTGGATGCACAAGGTTGGTTAAAAACCATAATTGGACAAGAACAAGCCTAGGGAGGACGAAAATGACCTAAATGTTCATCCAATGACACAAATGCACTTATTGGATGCACAAGATTGGTTAAAAACCATAATTGGACAAGAACAAGCCTAGGGAGGACGAAAATGACCTAAATGTTCATCCAATGACACAAATGCACTTATTGGATGCACAAGATTGGTAAAAAAACCCTAATTGGACAAGAATAAGCTTAGGGAGGACGAAAATGACCTAAATGTTCGTCCAATGACACAAACACACCTATTGGATGCACAAGATTGCATAAAAACCCTAATTGGACAAGAATAAGCCTAGGGAGGACGAAAATGACCTAAATGGTCATCCAATGACACAAATGAACTTATTGGATGCACAAGATTGGTTAAAAACCCTAATTGGACAAGAATAAGACTAGGGATGACGAAAATGACCTAAATGTGCCTCCAATGACACAATTGAATATATTGGATGCACAAGATTGGTTAAATACCCTAATTGGACAAGAATAAGCCTAGGGAGGACGAAAATGACCTAAATGTTCGTCCAATGACACAAATGAACTTATTGGATGCACAAGATTGGTTAAAAACCCTAATTGGACAAGAATAAGCCTAGGGAGGACGAAAATGACATAAATGTTCATCCAATGACACAAACACACATACTGGATGCACAAGATTGGTTGAAAACGCTAATTGGACAAGAATAAGCCTAGGGATGACGAAAATGACCTAAATGTTCATCCAATGACACAAATGAACTTATTGGATGCACAAGATTGGTTAAAAACCCTAATTGGACAAGAATAAGCCTAGGGAGGACGAAAATGACCTAAATGTTCGTCCAATGACACAAACACACCTATTGGATGCACAAGATTGCATAAAAACCCTAATTGGACAAGAATAAGACTAGGGAGGACGAAAATGACCTAAATGTTCCTCCAATGACACAAACACACCTATTGGATGCACAAGATTGCATAAAAACCCTAATTGGACAAGAATAAGACTAGGGAGGACGTAAATGACCTAAACGTTCCACCAATGACACAAATGAACTTATTGGATGCACAAGGTTGGTTAAAAACCCTAATTGGACAAGAATAAGACTAGGGAGGACGAAAATGACCTAAATGTTCATCCAATGACACAAATGAACTTATTGGATGCACAAGATTGGTTAAAAACCCTAATTGGACAAGAATAAGCCTAGGGAGGACGAAAATGACCTAAATGTTCGTCCAATGACACAAACACACCTATTGGATGCACAAGATTGCATAAAAACCCTAATTGGACAAGAATAAGACTAGGGGGATGAAAATGACCTAAATGTTCATCCAAGGACACAAATGAACTTATTGGATGCACAAGATTGGTTAAAAACCCTAATTGGACAAGAATAAGCATAGGGAGGACGAAAATGACCTAAACGTTCATCCAATGACACAAACCCACATATTGGATGCACAAGATTGCTTAAAACCCTAATTGGACAAGAATAAGACTAGGGAGGACGAAAATGACCTAAATGTTCATCCAATGACACAAATGAACTTATTGAATGCACAAGATTGGTTAAAAACCCTAATCGGACAAGAATAAGCCTAGGGAGGACGAAAATGACCTAAATGTTCTTCCAATGACAGAAACACACCTATTGGATGCACAAGATTGCATAAAAACCCTAATTGGACAAGAATAAGACTAGGGAGGACGAAAATGACCTAAATGTTCCTCCAATGACACAAACACACCTATTGGATGCACAAGATTGCATAAAAACCCTAATTGGACAAGAATAAGACTAGGGAGGACGAAAATGACCTAAATGTTCATCGAATGACACAAATGAACTTATTGTATGCACAAGATTGGTTAAAAACCCTAATTGGACAAGAATAAGCCTACGGAGGACGAAAATGACCTAAAAGTTCGTCCAATGACACAAACACACCTATTGGATGCACAAGATTGCATAAAAACCCTAATTGGAAAAGAATAAGACTAGGGAGGACGAAAATGACCTAAATGTTCATCCAACGACACAAACACACCTATTGGATGCACAAGATTGCATAAAAACCCTAATTGGACAAGAATAAGACTAGGGAGGACGAAAATGACCTAAATGTTCATCCAATGACACAAATGAACTTATTGGATGCACAAGATTGGTTAAAAACCCTAATTGGACAAGAATAAGCCTAGGGAGGACGAAAATGACCTAAATGTTCATCCAATGACACAAATGAACTTATTGGATGCACAAGATTGGTTGAAAACCCTAATTGGACAAGAATAAGCCTAGGGAGGAAGAAAATGACCTAAATGTTCATCCAATGACACAAATGAACTTATTGGATGCACAAGATTGGTTAAAAACCATAATTGGACAAGAATAAGCCTAGGGAGGACGAAAATGACCTAAATGTTCATCCAATGACACAAATGAACTTATTGGATGCACAAGATTGGTAAAAAAATCCTAATTGGACAAGAATAAGCTTAGGGAGGACGAAAATGACCTAAATGTTCGTCCAATGACACAAACACACCTATTGGATGCACAAGATTGTATAAAATCCCTAATTGGACAAGAATAAGACTAGGGAGGACGAAAATGACCTAAATGTTCCTCCAATGACACAAACACACCTATTGGATGCACAAGATTGCATAAAAACCCTAATTGGACAAGAATAAGACTAGGGAGGACGTAAATGACCTAAATGTTCCACCAATGACACAAATGAACTTATTGGATGCACAAGGTTGGTTAAAAACCATAATTGGACAAGAACAAGCCTAGGGAGGACGAAAATGACCTAAATGTTCATCCAATGACACAAATGCACTTATTGGATGCACAAGATTGGTTAAAAACACTAATTGGACAAGAATAAGCCTAGGGAGGACGAAAATGACCTAAATGTTCGTCCAATGACACAAACACACCTATTGGATGCACAAGATTGCATAAAAACCCTAATTGGACAAGAATAAGACTAGGGAGGACGTAAATGACCTAAATGTTCCACCAATGACACAAATGAACTTATTGGATGCACAAGATTGGTTAAAAACCCTAATTTGACAAGAATAAGCATAGGGAGGACGAAAACGACCTAAATGTTCATCCAATGACACAAACACACATATTGGATGCACAAGATTGCTTAAAACCCTAATTGGACAAGAATAAGACTAGGGATGACGAAAATGACCTAAATGTTCATCCAATGACACAAATGAACTTATTGGATGCACAAGATTGGTTAAAAACCCTAATTGGAGGACGTAAATGACCTAAATGTTCCACCAATGACACAAATGAACTTATTGGATGCACAAGATTGGTTAAAAACCCTAATTTGACAAGAATAAGCATAGGGAGGACGAAAATGACCTAAATGTTCATCCAATGACACAAACACACATATTGGATGCACAAGATTGCTTAAAACCCTAATTGGACAAGAATAAGACTAGGGATGACGAAAATGACCTAAATGTTCATCCAATGACACAAATGAACTTATTGGATGCACAAGATTGGTTAAAAACCCTAATTGGACAAGAATAAGCCTAGGGAGGACGAAAGTGACCTAAATGTTCGTCCAATGACACAAACACACCTATTGGATGCACAAGATTGCATATAAACCCTAATTGGACAAGAATAGGACTAGGGAGGACGAAAATGACCTAAATGTTCCTCCAATGACACAAAACACCTATTGGATGCACAATATTGCATAAAAACCCTAATTGGACAAGAATAAGACTAGGGAGGACGAAAATGACCTAAATGTTCATCCAATGACACAAATGAACTTATTGGATGCACAAGATTGGTTAAAAACCCTAATTGGACAAGAATAAGCCTAGGGAGGACTAAAATGACCTAAATGTTCATCCAATGACACAAATGTACTTATTGGATGCACAAGATTAGTTAAAAACCCTAATTGGACAAGAATAAGCCTAGGGAGGACGAAAATGACCTAAATGTTCGTCCAATGACACAAACACACCTATTGGATGCACAATATTGCATAAAAACCCTAATTGGACAAGAATAAGACTAGGGAGGACGAAAATGACCTAAATGTTCCTCCAATGACACAAACACACCTATTGGATGCACAAGATTGTATAAAAACCCTAATTCGACAAGAATAAGACTAGGGAGGACGAAAATGACCTAAATGTTCCTCCAATGACACAAACACACCTATTGGATGCACAAGATTTCATAAAAACCCTAATTGGACAAGAATAAGACTAGGGAGGACGAAAATGACCTAAATGTTCCTCCAATGACACAAACACACCTATTGGATGCACAAGATTGCATAAAAACCCTAATTGGACAAGAATAAGACTTGGGAGGACGAAAATGACCTAAATGTTCATCCAATGACACAAATGAACTTATTAGCTCCACAAGATTGGTTAAAAACCCTAATTGGACAAGAATAAGCCTAGGGAGGACGAAAATGACCTAAATGTTCGTCCAATGACACAAACACACCTATTGGATGCACAAGATTGCATAAAAACCCTAATTGGACAAGAATAAGACTAGGGAGGACGAAAATGACCTAAATGTTCCTCCAATGACACAAACACACTTATTGGATGCACAAGATTGCATAAAAACCCTAATTGGACAAGAATAAGACTAGGGAGGACGAAAATGACCTAAATGTTCATCCAATGACACAAACACACATATTGGATGCACAAGATTGCTTAAAACCCTAATTGGACAAGAATAAGACTAGGGAGGACGGAAATGACCTAAATGTTCAACCAATGACACAAATGAACTTATTGGATGCACAAGGTTGGATAAAAACCCTAATTAGACAAGAATAAGCCTAGGGAGGACGAAAATGACCTAAATGTTCGTCCAATGACACAAACACACCTATTGGATGCACAAGATTGCATAAAAACCCTAATTGGACAAGAATAAGACTAGGGAGGACGAAAATGACCTAAATGTTCCTCCAATGACACAAACACACCTATTGGATGCACAAGATTGCATAAAAACCCTAATTGGACAAGAATAAGCCTAGGGAGGACAAAAATGACCTAAATGTTCATCCAATGACACAAATGAACTTATTGGATGCACAAGATTGGTTAAAAACCGTAATTGGACAAGAATAAGCCTAGGGAGGACAAAAATGACCTAAATGTTCATCCAATGACACAAATGAACTTATTGGATGCACAAGATTGGTTAAAAACCCTAATTGGACAAGAATAAGCCTAGGGAGGACGAAAATGACCTAAATGTTCGTCCAATGACACAAACACACCTATTGGATGCACAAGATTGCATAAAAACGCTAATTGGACAAGAATAAGACTAGGGAGGACGTAAATGACCTAAATGTTCCACCAATGACACAAATGAACTTATTGGATGCACAAGGTTGGTTAAAAACCCTAATTGGACAAGAATAAGCCTAGGGAGGACGAAAATGACCTAAATGTTCAACCAATGACACAAATGAACTTATTGGATGCACAAGGTTGGTTAAAAACCCTAATTGAACAAGAATAAGCCTAGGGAGGACGAAAATAACCTAAATGTTCGTCCAATGACACAAATGAACTTATTGGATGCACAAGATTGGTTAAAAACCCTAATTGGACAAGAATAAGCCTAGGGAGGACGAAAATGACCTAAATGTTCGTCCAATGACACAAACACACCTATTGGATGCACAAGATTGCATAAAAACCCTAATTGGACAAGAATAAGCCTAGGGAGTACGAAAATGACCTAAATGTTCATCCAATGACACAAACACACCTATTGGATGCACAACATTGCATAAAAACCCTAATTGGACAAGAATAAGCCTAGGGAGGACGAAAATGACCTAAATGTTCCTCCAATGACACAAACACACCTATTGGATGCACAAGATTGCATAAAATCCCTAATTGGACAAGAATAAGACTAGGGAGGACGAAAATGACCTAAATGTTCCTCCGATGACACAAACACACCTATTGGATGCACAAGGTTGCATAAAAACCGTAATTGGACAAGAATAAGACTAGGGAGGACGAAAATGACCTAAATGTTCGTCCAATGACACAAACACACCTATTGGATGCACAAGATTGCATAAAAACCCTAATTGGACAAGAATAAGACTAGGGAGGACGAAAATGACCTAAATGTTCCTCCAATGACACAAACACACCTATTGGATGCACAAGATTGCATAAAAACCCTAATTGGACAAGAATAAGACTAGGGAGGACGAAAATGACCTAAATGTTCATCCAATGACACAAATGAACTTATTGTATGCACAAGATTGGTTAAAAACACTAATTGGACAAGAATAAGCATAGGGAGGACGAAAATGACCTAAATGTTCATCCATTGACACAAACACACATATTGGATGCACAAGATTGCTTAAAACCCTAATTGGACAAGAATAAGCCTAGGGAGGACGAAAATGACCTAAATGTTCGTCCAATGACACAAACACACCTATTGGATGCACAAGATTGCATAAAAACCCTAATTGGACAAGAATAAGACTAGGGAGGACGAAAATGACCTAAATGTTCCTCCAATGACACAAACACACCTATTGGATGCACAAGATTGCCTAAAAACCCTAGTTGGACAAGAATAAAACTAGGGAGGACGAAAATAACCTAAATGTTCATCCAATGACACAAACACACATATTGGATGCACAAGATTGCTTAAAACCCTAATTGGACAATAATAAGACTAGGGAGGACGGAAATGACCTAAATGTTCAACCAATGACACAAATGAACTTATTGGATGCACAAGGTTGGTTAAAAACCCTAATTGGACAAGAATAAGCCTAGGGAGGACGAAAATGACCTAAATGTTCGTCCAATGACACAAACACACCTATTGGATGCAAAGGATTGCATAAAATGCCTAATTGGACAAAAAGAAGCCTAGGGAGGCCGAAAATGACCTAAATGTTCGTCCAATGACACAAACACACCTATTGGATGCACAAGATTGCATAAAAACCCTAATTGGACAAGAACAAGCCTAGGGAGGACGAAAATGACCTAAATGTTCATCCAATGACACAGATGAACTTATTGGATGCACAAGATTGGTTAAAAACCCTAATTGGACAAGAATAAGCCTAGGGAGGACGTAAATGACCTAAATGTTCATCCAATGACACAAATGAACTTATTGGATGCACAAGATTGGTTAAAAAGCCTAATTGGACAAGAATAAGCATAGGGAGGACGAAAATGACCTAAATGTTCATCCAATGACACAAACACACATATTGGATGCACAAGATTGCTTAAAACCCTAATTGGACAAGAATAAGACTAGGGATGACGAAAATGACCTAAATGTTCATCCAATGACACAAATGAACTTATTGGATGCACAAGATTGGTTAAAAACCCTAATTGGACAAGAATAAGCCTAGGGAGGACGAAAATGACCTAAATGTTCGTCCAATGACACAAACACACCTATTGGATGCACAAGATTGCATAAAAACCCTAATTGGACAAGAATAAGACTAGGGAGGACGAAAATGACCTAAATGTTCCTCCAATGACACAAACACACCTATTGGATGCACAAGATTGCATAAAAACCCTAATTGGACAAGAATAAGACTAGGGAGGACGTAAATGACCTAAACGTTCCACCAATGACACAAATGAACTTATTGGATGCACAAGGTTGGTTAAAAACCCTAATTGGACAAGAATAAGACTAGGGAGGACGAAAATGACCTAAATGTTCATCCAATGACACAAATGAACTTATTGGATGCACAAGATTGGTTAAAAACCCTAATTGGACAAGAATAAGCCTAGGGAGGACGAAAATGACCTAAATGTTCGTCCAATGACACAAACACACCTATTGGATGCACAAGATTGCATAAAAACCCTAATTGGACAAGAATAAGACAAGGGAGGACGAAAATGACCTAAATGTTACGCCAATGACACAAACACACCTATTGGATGCACAAGATTGCATAAAAACCCTAATTCGACAAGAATAAGACTAGGGAGGACGAAAATGACCTTAATGTTCCTCCAATGACACAAACACACCTATTGGATGCACAAGATTGCATAAAAACCCTAATTGGACAAGAATAAGACTAGGGAGGACGTAAATGACCTAAATGTTCCACCAATGACACAAATGAACTTATTGGATACACAAGGTTGGTTAAAAACCCTAATTGGACAAGAATAAGCCTAGGGAGGACGAAAATGACCTAAATGTTCGTCCAATGACACACAAACACACCTATTGGATGCACAAGATTGCATAAAAACCCTAATTGGACAAGAATAAGACTAGGGAGGACGAAAATGACCTAAATGTTCCTCCAATGACACAAACACACCTATTGGATGCACAAGATTGCATAAAAACCCTAATTCGACAAGAATAAAACTAGGGAGGACGAAAATGACCTAAAAGTTCATCCAATGACACAAATGAACTTATTGGATGCACAAGATTGGTTAAAAACCCTAATTGGACAAGAATAAGCCTAGGGAGGACGAAAATGACCTAAAAGTTCGTCCAATGACACAAACACACCTATTGGATGCACAAGATTGCATAAAAACCCTAATTGGACAAGAATAAGACTAGGGAGGACGAAAATGACCTAAATGTTCCTCCAATGACACAAACACACATATTGGATGCACAAGATTGCATAAAAACCCTAATTGGACAGGAATAAGACTTGGGATGACGAAAATGACCTAAATGTTCATCCAATGACACAAATGAACTTATTGGATGCACAAGATTGGTTAAAAACCCTAATTGGCCAAGAATAAGCCTAGGGAGGACGAAAATGACCTAAATGTTCGTCCAATGACACAAATACACCTATTGGATGCACAAGATTGCATAAAAACCCTAATTGGACAAGAATAAGACTAGGGAGGACGAAAATGACCTAAATGTTCCTCCAATGACACAAACACACCTATTGGATGCACAAGATTGCATAAAAACCCTAATTCGACAAGAATAAGACTAGGGAGGACGAAAATGACCTAATTGTTTCTCCAATGACACAAACACACCTATTGGATGCACAAGATTGCATAAAAACCCTAATTGGACAAGAATAAGACTAGGGAGGACGTAAATGACCTAAATGTTCCACCAATGACACAAATGAACTTATTGGATGCACAAGGTTGGTTAAAAACCCTAATTGGACAAGAATAAGAATAGGGAGGACGAAAATGACCTAAATGTTCATCCAATGACACAAATGAACTTATTGGATGCACAAGATTGGTTAAAAACCCTAATGACAAGAATAAGCCTAGGGAGGACGAAAATGACTTAAATGTTCGTCCAATGACACAAACACACCTATTGGATGCACAAGATTGCATAAAAACCCTAATTGGATAAGAATAAGACTAGGGAGGACGAAAATGACTTAAAAGTTCCTCCAATGACACAAACACACCTATTGGATGCACAAGATTACATAAAAACCCTAATTCGACAAGAATAAGACTAAGGAGGACAAAAATGACCTAAATGTTCATCCAATGACACAAATGAACTTATTGGATGCACAAGATTGGTTAAAAACCCTAATTGGACAAGAATAAGCCTAGGGAGGACGAAAATGACCTAAATGTTCAACCAATGACACGAATGAACTTATTGGATGCACAAGGTTGGTTAAAAACCCTAATTGGACAAGAATAAGCCAAGGGAGTACGAAAATGACCTAAATGTTCGTCCAATGACACAAACACACCTATTGGATGCAAATGATTGCATAAAAACCCTAATTGGACAAGAATAAGCCTAGGGAGGACGAAAATGACCTAAATGTTCGTCCAATGACACAAACACACCTATTGGATGCACAAGATTGCATAAAAACCCTAATTGGACAAGAACAAGCCTAGGGAGGACGAAAATGACCTAAATGTTCATCCAATGAAACAAATGAACTTATTGGATGCACAAGATTGGTTAAAAACCCTAATTGGACAAGAATAAGCCTAGGGAGGACGTAAATGACCTAAATGTTCATCCAATGACACAAAGGAACTTATTGGATGCACAAGATTGGTTAAAAACCATAATTGGACAAGAATAAGCATAGGGAGGACGAAAATGACCTAAATGTTTATCCAATGACACAAACACACATATTGGATGCACAAGATTGCTTAAAACCCTAATTGGACAAGAATAAGACTAGGGATGACGAAAATGACCTAAATGTTCATCCAATGACACAAATGAACTTATTGGATGCACAAGATTGGTTAAAAACCCTAATTGGACAAGAATAAGCCTAGGGAGGACGAAAATGACCTAAATGTTCGTCCAATGACACAAACACACCTATTGGATGCACAAGATTGCATAAAAACCCTAATTGGACAAGAATAAGCCTAGGGAGGACGAAAATGACCTAAATGTTCATCCAATGACAAAAATGAACTTATTGGAAGCACAAGATTGGTTAAAAACCATAATTGGACAAAAATAAGCCTAGGGAGGACGAAAATGACCTAAATAATCATCCAATGACACAAATGAACTTATTGGATGCACAAGATTGGTTAAAAACCCTAATTGGACCAGAATAAGCCTAGGGAGGACGAAAATGACCTAAATGTTCGTCCAATGACACAAACACACCTATTGGATGCACAAGATTGCATAAAAACCCTAATTGGACAA
The DNA here is from genome assembly GCA_037974775.1 of Cicer pinnatifidum. NCBI lineage: Eukaryota > Viridiplantae > Streptophyta > Magnoliopsida > Fabales > Fabaceae > Cicer > Cicer pinnatifidum. The sequence continues at coordinate 22,032 of JBBPBR010001698.1, forward strand.
GAATAAGACTAGGGAGGACGTAAATGACCTAAATGTTCCACCCATGACACAAATGAACTTATTGGATGCACAAGGTTGGTTAAAAACCCTAATTGGACAAGAATAAGCCTAGGGAGGACGAAAATGACCTAAATGTTCAACCAATGACACAAATGAACTTATTGGATGCACAAGGTTGGTTAAAAACCCTAATTGGACAAGAATAAGCCTAGGGAGGACAAAAATGACCTAAATGTTCGTCCAATGACACAAACACACCTATTGGATGCACATGATTGCCTTAAAACCCTAATCGAACAAGAATAAGCCTAGGGAGGACGAAAATGACCTAAATGTTCGTCCAATGACACAAACACACCTATTGGATGCACAAGATTGCATAAAAACCCTAATTGGACAAGAATAAGACTAGGGAGGACGAAAATGACCTAAATGTTCCTCCAATGACACAAACACACCTATTGGATGCACAAGATTGCATAAAAACCCTAATTGGACAAGAATAAGACTAGGGAGGACGAAAATGACCTAAATGTTCCTCCAATGACATAAACACACCTATTGGATGCACAAGATTGCATAAAAACCCTAATAGGACAAGAATTAGACTAGGGAGGACGAAAATGACCTAAATGTTCATCCAATGACAGAAATGAACTTATTGGATGCACAAGATTGGTTTAAAAACCCTAATTGGGCAAGAATAAGCTTATGGAGGACGAAAATGACCTAAATGTTTGTCCAATGACACAAACACACCTATTGGATGCACAAGATTGCATAAAAACCCTAATTGGACAAGAATAAGACTAGGGAGGACGAAAATGACCTAAATGTTCATCTAATGACACAAATGAACTTATTGGATGCACAAGATGGGTTGAAAACCCTAATTGGACAAGAATAAGCCTAGGGAGGACGAAAATGACCTAAATGTTCATCCAATGACACAAATGAACTTATTGGATGCACAAGATTGGTTAAAAACCCTAATTGGACAAGAATAAGCCAAGGGAGGACGAAAATGACCTAAATTTTCATCCAATGACACAAATGAACTTATTGGATGCACAAGATTGGTTGAAAACCCTAATTGGACAAGAATAAGCCTAGGGAGGACGAAAATAACCTAAATGTTCATCCAATGACACAAATGAACTTATTGGATGCACAAGATTTGTTAAAAACCCTAATTGGACAAGAATAAGCCTATGGAGGACGAAAATGACCTAAATGTTCATCCAATGACACAAACACACCTATTGGATGCACAAGATTGTATAAAAACCCTAATTCGACAAGAATAAGACTAGGGATGACGAAAATGACCTAAATGTTCATCCAATGACACAAATGAACTTATTGGATGCACAAGATAGGTTAAAAACCCTAATTGGACAAGAATAAGACTAGGGAGGACGAAAATGACCTAAATGTTCCTCCAATGACACAAACACACCTATTGGATGCACAAGATTGCATAAAAACCCTAATTGGACAAGAATAAGACTAGGGAGGACGAAAATGACCTAAATGTTCATCCAATGACAAAAATGAACTTTTTGGATGCACAAGATTGGTTAAAAACCCTAATTGGACAAGAATAAGCCTAGGGAGGACGAAAATGACCTAAATGTTCCTCCAATGACACAAATGAACTTATTGGATGCACCAGATTGGCTAAAAACCCTAATTGGACAAGAATAAGCCTAGGGAGGACGAAAATGACCTAAATGTTCATCCAATGACACAAATGAACTTATTGGAAGCACAAGGTTGGTTAAAAACCCTAATTGGACAAGAATAAGACTTGGGAGGACGAAAATGACCTAAATGTTCGTCTAATGACACAAATGAACTTATTGGATGCACAAGATTGGTTAAAAACGCTAATTGGACAAGAATAAGCATAGGGAGGAAAAAAATGACCTAATTGTTCGTCGAATGACACAAAAACACCTATTGGATGCACAAGATTGAATAAAAACCCTAATTGGACAAGAATAAGACTAGGGAGGACGAAAATGACCTAAATGATCCTCCAATGACACAAATCAACTTATTGGATGAACATGATTGGTTAAAAACCATAATTGGACAAGAATAAGCTTAGGGAGGACGAAAATGACCTAAATGTTCATCCAATGACACAAAAACACCTATTGGATGCACAAGATTGCATAAAAACCCTAATTGGACAAGAATAAGCATAGGGAGGACGAAAATGACCTAAATGTTCGTCCAATGACACAAATGAACTTATTGGATGCACAAGATTGGTTAAAAACCCTAATTGGACAAGAATAAGCCTAGGGAGGACGAAAATGACCTAAATGTTCATCCAATGACACAAATGAACTTATTGGATGCACAAGATTGGTTAAAAACCATAATTGGACAAGAATAAGCCTAAGGAGGACGAAAATGACCTAAATGTTCATCCAATGACACAAATGAACTTATTGGATGAACAAGATTGGTTGAAAACCCTAATTGGACAAGAATAAGCCTAGGGAGGACAAAAATGACCTAAATGTTCATCCAATGACACAAATGAACTTATTGGATGCACAAGATTGGTTAAAAACCCTAATTGGACAAGAATAAGCCTAGGGAGGACGAAAATGACCTAAATGTTCGTCCAATGACACAAACACACCTATTGGATGCACAAGATTGCATAAAAATTCTAATTGGACAAGAATAAGACTAGGGAGGACGAAAATGACCTAAATGTCCCTCCAATGACAGAAACACACCTATTGGATGCACAAGATTGCATAAAAACCCTAATTCGACAAGAAAAAGACTAGGGAGGACGAAAATGACCTAAATGTTCCTCCAATGAAACAAACACACCTATTGGATGCCCAAGATTGCATAAAAACCCTAATTGGACAAGAATAAGACTAGGGAGGACGTAAATGACCTAAATGTTCCACCAATGACACAAATGAACTTATTGGATACACAAGGTTGGTTAAAAACCCTAATTGGACAAGAATAAGCCTAGGGAGGACGAAAATGACCTAAATGTTCAACCAATGACACAAATGAACTTTATTGGATGCACAAGGTGGGTTAAAAACCCTAATTGGACAAGAATAAGCCTAGGGAGGACGAAAAATGACCTAAATGTTCGTCCAATGACACAAACACACCTATTGGATGCAAAGGATTGCATAAAAACCCTAATTGGACAAGAATAAGCCTAGGGAGGACGAAAATGACCTAAATGTTCGTCCAATGACACAAACACACCTATTGGATGCACAAGATTGCATAAAAACCCAAATTGGACAAGAACAAGCCTAGGGAGGACGAAAATGACCTAAATGTTCATCCAAAGACACAAATGAACTTATTGGATGCACAAGATTGGTTAAAAACCCTAATTGGACAAGAATAAGCCTAGGGAGGACATAAATGACCTAAATTTTCATCCAATGACACAAATGAACTTATTGGATGCACAAGATTGGTTAAAAACCCTAATTGGACAAGAATAAGCATAGGGAGGACGAAAATGACCTAAATGTTCATCCAATGACACAAACACACATATTGGATGCACAAGATTGCTTAAAACCCTAATTGGACAAGAATAAGACTAGGGATGACGAAAATGACCTAAATGTTCATCCAATGACACAAATGAACTTATTGGATGCACAAGATTGGTTAAAAACCCTAATTGGACAAGAATAAGCCTAGGGAGGACGAAAATGACCTAAATGTTCGTCCAATGACACAAACACACCTATTGGATGCACAGGATTGCCTAAAAAGCCTAATTGGACAAGAATAAGCCTAGGGAGGACGAAAATGACCTAAATGTTCGTACAATGACACAAACACACCTATAGGATGCACAAGATTGCATAAAAACCCTAATTGGACAAGAACAAGCCTAGGGAGGATGAAAATGACCTAAATGTTCATCCAATGACACAAATGAACTTATTGGATGCACAAGATTGGTTAAAAACCCTAATTGGACAAGAATAAGCCTAGGGAGGACGAAAATGACCTAAATGTTCGTCCAATGACACAAACACACCTATTGGATGCTCAAGATTGCATAAAAACCCTAATTGGAAAAGAATAAGACTAGGGAGGACGAAAATGACCTAAATGTTCATCCAATGACACAAATGAACTTATTGGATGCACAAGATTGGTTAAAAACCCTAATTGGACAAGAATAAGCCTAGGGAGGACGAAAATGACCTAAATGTTCGTCCAATGACATAATTACACCTATTGGATGCACAAGATTGCATAAAAACCCTAATTGGACAAGAATAAGACTAGGGAGGACGAAAATGACCTAAATGTTCCTCCAATGACACAAACACACCTATTGGATGCACAAGATTGCATAAAAACCCTAATTGGACAAGAATAAGACTAGGGAGGACGAAAATGACCTAAATGTTCATCCAATGACACAAATGAACTTACTGAATGCACAAGATTGGTTAAAAACCCTAATCGGACAAGAATAAGCCTAGGGAGGACGAAAATGACCTAAATGTTCCTTCAATGACACAAACACACCTATTGGATGCACAAGATTGCATAAAAACCCTAATTGGACAAGAATAAGACTAGGGAGGACGAAAATGACCTAAATGTTCCTCCAATGACACAAACACACCTATTGGATGCACAAGATTGCATAAAAACCCTAATTGGACTAGAATAAGACTAGGGAGGACGAAAATGACCTAAATGCTCATCCAATGACACAAATGAACTTATTGGATGCACAAGATTGGTTAAAAACCCTTATTGGACTAGAATAAGCCTAGGGAGGACGAAAATGACCTAAATGTTCATCCAATGACACAAATGAACTTATTGGATGCACAAGATTGGATAAAAACCCTAATTGGACAAGAATAAGCCTAGGAAGGACGAAAATGACCTAAACGTTCGTCCAATGACACAAACACACCTATTGGATGCACAAGATTGCATAAAAACCCTAATTGGACAAGAATAAGACTAGGGAGGACGAAAATGACCTAAATGTTCCTCCAATGACACAAACACACCTATTGGATGCACAAGATTGCATAAAAACCCTAATTCGACAAGAATAAGACTAGGGAGGACGAAAATGACCTAAATGTTCCTCCAATGACACAAACACACCAATTGGATGCACAAGATTGCATAAAAACCCTAATTGGACAAGAATAAGACTAGGGAGGACGTAAATGACCTAAATGTTCCACCAATGACACAAATGAACTTATTGGATACACAAGGTTGGTTAAAAACCCTAATTGGACAATAATAAGCCTAGGGAGGACGAAAATGACCTAAATGTTCAACCAATGACACAAATGAACTTTATTGGATGCACAAGGTTGGTTAAAAACCCTAATTGAACAAGAATAAGCCTAGAGAGGACGAAAATGACCTAAATGTTCGTCCAATGACACCAACACACCTATTGGGTGCAAAGGATTGCATAAAAACCCTAATTGGACAAGAATAAGCCTAGGGAGGACGAAAATGACCTAAATGTTCGTCCAATGACACAAACACACCTATTGGATGCACAAGATTGCATAAAAACCCTAATTGGACAAGAACAAGCCTAGGGAGGACGAAAATGACCTACATGTTCATCCAATGACACAAATGAACTTATTGGATGCACAAGATTGGTTAAAAATCCTAGTTGGACAAGAATAAGCCTAGGGAGGACGTAAATGACCTAAATGTTCATCCAATGACACAAATGAACTTATTGGATGCACAAGATTGGTTAAAAACCCTAATTGGACAAGAATAAGCATAGGGAGGACGAAAATGACCTAAATGTTCATCCAATGACACAAACACACATATTGGATGCACAAGATTGCTTAAAACCCTAATTGGAAAAGAATAAGACTATGAATGACGAAAATGACCTAAATGTTCATCCAATGACACAAATGAACTTATTGGATGCACAAGATTGGTTAAAAACCCTAATTGGACAAGAATAAGCCTAGGGAGGACGAAAATGACCTAAATGTTCGTCCAATGACACAAACACACCTATTGGATGCACAGGATTGCATAAAAACCCTAATTGGGCAAGAATAAGCCTATGGAGGACGAAAATGACCTAAATGTTCGTCCAATGACACAAACACACCTATTGGATGCACAAGATTGCATAAAAACCCTAATTGGACAAGAATAAGCCTAGGGAGGACGTAAATGACCTAAATGTTCATCCAATGACACAAATGAACTTATTGGATGCACAAGATTGGTTAAAAACCCTAATTGGACAAGAATAAGCATAGGGAGGACGAAAATGACCTAAATGTTCATCCAATGACACAAACACACATATTGGATGCACAAGATTGCTTAAAACCCTAATTGGACAAGAATAAGACTAGGGAGGACGTAAATGACCTAAATGTTCCACCAATGACACAAATGAACTTATTGGATGCACAAGGTTGGTTAAAAACCCTAATTGGACAAGAATAAGACTAGGGAGGACGAAAATGACCTAAATGTTCATCCAATGACACAAATGAACTTATTGGATGCACAAGATTGGTTAAAAACCCTATTTGGACAAGAATAAGCCTAGGGAGGACGAAAATGACCTAAATGTTCGTCCAAGGACACAAACACACGTATTGGATGCACAAGATTGCATAAAAACCCTAATTGGACAAGAATAAGACTAGGGAGGACGAAAATGACCTAAATGTTCCTCCAATGACACAAACACACCTATTGGATGCACAAGATTGCATAAAAACCCTAATTCTACAAGAATAAGACTAGGGAGGACGAAAATGACCTAAATGTTCATCCAATGACACAAATGAACTTATTGGATGCACAAGATTGGTTAAAAACCCTAATTGGACAAGAATAAGCCTAGGGAGGACGAAAATGACCTAAATGTTCGTCCAATGACACAAACACACCTATTGGATGCACAAGATTGCATAAAAACCCTAATTGGACAAGAATAAGACTAGGGAGGACGAAAATGACCTAAATGTTCCTCCAATGACACAAACACACCTATTGGATGCACAAGATTGCATAAAAACCCTAATTGGACAAGAATAAGACTAGGGAGGACGAAAATGACCTAAATGTTCATCCAATGACACAAATGAAATTATTGGATGCACAAGATTGGTTAAAAACCCTAATTGGACAAAAATAAGTCTAGGGAGGACGAAAATGACCTAAATGTTCGTCCAATGACACAAACACACCTATTGGATGCACAAGATTGCATAAAAACCCTAATTGGACAAGAATAAGACTAGGGAGGACGAAAATGACCTAAATGTTCATCCAATGACACAAATGAACTTATTGGATGCACAAGATTGGTTAAAAACCCTAATTGGACAAGAATAAGCATAGGGAGGACGAAAATGACCTAAATGTTCGTCCAATGACACAAACCCACATATTGGATGCACAAGATTGCTTAAAACCCTAATTGGACAAGAATAAGGCTAGGGAGGACGAAAATGACCTAAATGTTCATCCAATGACACAAATGAACTTTTTGGATGCACAAGATTGGTTAAAAACCCTAATCGGACAAGAATAAGCCTAGGGAGGACAAAAATGACCTAAATGTTCGTCCAATGACACAAACACACCTATTGGATGCACAAGATTGCATAAAAACCCTAATTGGACAAGAATAAGACTAGGGAGGACGAAAATGACCTAAATGTTCCTCCAATGACACAAACACACCTATTGGATGCACAAGATTGCATAAAAACCCTAATTGGACAAGAATAAGCATTGGGAGGACGAAAATTACCTAAATGTTCATCCAATGACACAAACACACATATTGGATGCACAAGATTGCTTAAAACCCTAATTGGACAAGAATAAGACTAGGGAGGACGAAAATGACCTAAATGTTCATCGAATGACACAAATGAACTTATTGGATGCACAAGATTGGTTAAAAACCCTAATTGGACAAGAATAAGCCTAGGGAGGACGTAAATGACCTAAATATTCGTCCAATGACACAAATGAACTTATTGGATGCACAAGATTGGTTAAAAACCCTAATTGGACAAGAATAAGCCTAGGGAGGACGAAAATGACCAAAATGTTCATCCAATGACACAAATGAACTTATTGGATGCACAAGATTGGTTAAAAACCCTAATTGGACAAGAATAAGCTTAGGGAGGACGAAAATGACCTAAATGTTCGTCCAATGACACAAACACACCTATTGGATGCACAAGATTGCATAAAATCCCTAATTGGACAAGAATAAGACTAGGGAGGACGTAAATGACCTAAATGTTCCGCCAATGACACAAATGAACTTATTGGATGCACAAGGTTGGTTAAAAACCCTAATTGGACAAGAATAAGACTAGGGAGGACGAAAATGACCTAAATGTTCATCCAATGACACAAATGAACTTATTGGATGCACAAGATTGGTTAAAAACCCTAATGACAAGAATAAGCCTAGGGAGGACGAAAATGACCTAAATGTTCGTCCAATGACACAAACACACCTATTGGATGCACAAGATTGCATAAAACCCTAATTGGACAAGAATAAGACTAGGGAGGACAAAAATGACCTAAATGTTCCTCCAATGACACAAACACACCTATTGGATGCACAAGATTGCATAAAAACCCTAATTCGACAAGAATAAGACTAGGGAGGACGAAAATGACCTAATTGTTTCTCCAATGACACAAACACACCTATTGGATGCACAAGATTGCATAAAAACCCTAATTGGACAAGAA
>JBBPBR010001698.1:30955-57624 GCA_037974775.1 Cicer pinnatifidum
GACAAGAATAAGCCTAGGGAGGACGAAAATGACCTAAATGTTCGTCCAATGACACAAACACACCTATTGGATGCACAAGATTGCATAAAACCCTAATTGGACAAGAATAAGACTAGGGAGGACAAAAATGACCTAAATGTTCCTCCAATGACACAAACACACCTATTGGATGCACAAGATTGCATAAAAACCCTAATTCGACAAGAATAAGACTAGGGAGGACGAAAATGACCTAATTGTTTCTCCAATGACACAAACACACCTATTGGATGCACAAGACTGCATAAAAACCCTAATTGGACAAGAATAAGACTAGGGAGGACGTAAATGACCTAAATGTTCCACCAATGACGCAAATGAACTTATTGGATGCACAAGGTTGGTTAAAAACCCTAATTGGACAAGAATAAGACTAGGGAGGACGAAAATGACCTAAATGTTCATCCAATGACACAAATGAACTTATTGGATGCACAAGATTGGTTAAAAACCCTAATGACAAGAATAAGCCTAGGGAGGACGAAAATGACTTAAATGTTCGTCCAATGACACAAACACACCTATTGGATGCACAAGATTGCATAAAAACCCTAATTCGACAAGAATAAGACTAGGGAGGACGAAAATGACCTAATTGTTTCTCCAATGACACAAACACACCTATTGGATGCACAAGATTGCATAAAAACCCTAATTGGACAAGAATAAGACTAGGGAGGACGTAAATGACCTAAATGTTCCACCAATGACACAAATGAACTTATTGGATGCACAAGGTTGGTTAAAAACCCTAATTGGACAAGAATAAGCCTAGGGAGGACGAAAATTACCTAAATGTTCGTCCAATGACACAAACACACCTATTGGATGCACAAGATTGCTTAAAAACCCTAATTGGACAAGAATAAGACTAGGGAGGACGAAAATGACCTAAATGTTCCTCCAATGACACAAACACACCTATTGGATGCACAAGATAGCATAAAAACCCTAATTCAACAAGAATAAGACTAGGGAGGACGAAAATGACCTAAATGTTCCTCCAATGACACAAACACACCTATTGGATGCACAAGATTGCATAAAAACCCTAATTGGACAAGAATAAGACTAGGGAGGACGTAAATGACCTAAATGTTCCACCAATGACACAAATGAACTTATTGGATGCACAAGGTTGGTTAAAAACCCTAATTGGACAAGAATAAGCCTAGAGAGGACGAAAATGACCTAAATGTTCGTCCAATGACACAAACACACCTATTGGATGCACAAGATTGCATAAAAACCCTAATTGGACAAGAATAAGAATAGGGAGGACGAAAATGACCTAAATGTTCATCCAATGAAACAAATGAACTTATTGGATGCACAAGATTGGTTAAAAACCCTAATTGGACAAGAATAAGCATAGGGAGGACGAAAATGACCTAAATGTTCATCCAATGACACAAACCCACATATTGGATGCACAGGATTTCTTAAAACCCTAATTGGACAAGAATAAGACTAGGGAGGACGAAAATGACCTAAATGTTCATCCAATGACACAAATGAACTTATTGGATGCACAAGATTGGTTAAAAACCCTAATTGGACAAGAATAAGCCTAGGGAGGACGAAAATGACCTAAATGTTCGTCCAATGACACAAACACACCTATTGGATGCACAAGATTGCATAAAAATCCTAATTGGACAAGAATAAGCCTAGGGAGGACGAAAATGACCTAAATGTTCATCCAATGAAACAAATGAACTTATTGGATGCACAAGATTGGTTAAAAACCCTAATTGGACAAGAAGAAGCCTATGGAGGACGAAAATGACCTAAATGTTCATCCAATGACACAAATGAACTTATTGGATGCACAAGATTGGTTAAAAACCCTAATTGGACAAGAATAAGCCTAGGGAGGACGAAAATGACCTAAATGTTCATCCAATGACACAAATGAACTTATTGGATGCACAAGATTGGTTAAAAACCCTAATTGGACAAGAATAAGCCTAGGGAGGACGAAAATGACCTAAATGTTCGTCCAATGACACAAACACACCTATTGGATGCAAAAGATTGCATAAAAACGCTAATTGGACAAGAATAAGACTAGGGAGGACGAAAATGACTTAAATGTTCCTCCAATGACACAAACACCTATTGGATGCACAAGATTGGTTAAAAATCCTAATTGGACAAGAATAAGCCTAGGGAGGACGAAAGTGTCCTAAATGTTCCTCCAATGACACAAATGAACTTATTGGTTGCACAAGATTGTCTAAAACCCCTAATTGGACAAGAATAAGCCTAGGGAGGACGAAAATGACCTAAATGTTCATCCAATGAGACATATGAACTAATTGGTTGCACAAGATTGGCTAAAACCCCTAATTGGACAAGAATAAGCCTAGGGAGGACGAAAATGACCTAAATGTTCATCCAATGACACAAATGAACTTATTGGATGCACAAGATTAGTTAAAAACCCTAATTGGACAAAAATAAGCCTAGGGAGGACGAAAATGACCTAAATATTCATCCTATGACACAAATGAACTTATTGGATGCACAAGATTGGTTAAAAACCCTAATTGGACAAGAATAAGCCTAGGGAGGACGAAAATGACCTAAATGTTCATCCCATGACACAAATGAACTTATTGGATGCACAAGATTGGTTAAAAACCCTAATTGGACAAGAATAAGCCTAGGGAGGACGAAAATGACCTAAATGTTCGTCCAATGACACAAACACACCTATTGGATGCACAAGATTGCATAAAATCACAAATTGGACAAGAATAAGACTAGGGAAGACGAAAATGTCCTAAATGTTCCTCCAATGACACAAATGAACTTATTGGATGCACAAGGTTAGTTAAAAACCCTAATTGGACAAGAATAAGCTTAGGGACGACGAAAATGACCTAAATGTTCGTCCAATGACACAAACACACCTATTGGATGCACAAGATTGCATAAAAACCCTAATTGGACAAGAATAAGACTGGGGAGGACGAAAATGACCTAAATGTTCCTCCAATGACACAAACACACCTATTGGATGCACAAGATTGCATAAAAACCCTAATTGGACAAGAATAAGACTAGGGAGGACGAAAATGACCTAAATGTTCATCGAATGACACAAATGAACTTATTGTATCCACAAGGTTGGTTAAAAACCCTAATTGGACAAGAATAAGCCTACGGAGGACGAAAATGACCTAAAAGTTCGTCCAATGACACAAACACACCTATTGGATGCACAAGATTGCATAAAAACCCTAATTGGACAAGAATAAGACTAGGGAGGACGAAAATGACCTAAATGTTCCTCCAATGACACAAACACACCTATTGGATGCACAAGATTGCATAAAAACCCTAATTCGACAAGAATAAGACTAGGGAGGACGAAAATGACCTAAATGTTCATCCAATGACACAAATGAACTTATTGGATGCACAAGATTGGTTCAAAACCCTAATTGGACAAGAATAAGCCTAGGGAGGACGAAAATGACCTAAATGTTCGTCCAATGACACAAACACACCTATTGGATGCACAAGATTGCATAAAAACCCTAATTGGACAAGAATAAGACTAGGGAGGACGAAAATGACCTAAATGTTCCTCCAACGACACAAAAACACCTATTGGATGCACAAGATTGGTTACAAACCCTAATTGGACAAGAATAAGCCTAGGGAGGACGAAAATGACCTAAATGTTCGTCCAATGACACAAACACACCTATTGGATGTACAAGATTGCATAAAAACCCTAATTGGACAAGAATAAGACTAGGGATGACGAAAATGACCTAAATGTTCATCCAATGACACAAATGAACTTATTGGATGCACAAGATTGGTTAAAAACCCTAATTGGACAAGAATAAGCCTAGGGAGGACGAAAATGACCTAAATGTTCGTCCAATGACACAAACACACCTATTGGATGCACAAGATTGCATAAAAACCCTAATTGGACAAGAATAAGACTAGGGAGGACGAAAATGACCTAAATGTTCCTCCAATGACACAAACACACCTATTGGATGCACAAGATTGCATAAAAACCCTAATTGGACAAGAATAAGACTAGGGAGGACGTAAATGACCTAAACGTTCCACCAATGACACAAATGAACTTATTGGATGCACAATGTTGGTTAAAAACCCTAATTGGACAAGAATAAGACTAGGGAGGACGAAAATGACCTAAATGTTCATCCAATGACACAAATGAACTTATTGGATGCACAAGATTGGTTAAAAACCCTAATTGGACAAGAATAAGCCTAGGGAGGACGAAAATGACCTAAATGTTCGTCCAATGACACAAACACACCTATTGGATGCACAAGATTGCATAAAAACCATAAACCCTAAACCCTAATTTGACAAGAATAAGCCTAGGGAGGACGAAAATGACCTAATTGTTCATCCAATGACACAAATGAACTTATTGAATGCACAAGATTGGTTAAAAACCCTAATCGGACAAGAATAAGCCTAGGGAGGACGAAAATGACCTAAATGTTCGTCCAATGACACAAACACACCTATTGGATGCACAAGATTGCATAAAAACCCTAATTGGACAAGAATAAGACTAGGGAGGACGAAAATGACCTAAATGTTCCTCCAATGACACAAACACACCTATTGGATGCACGAGATTGCATAAAAACCCTAATTGGACAAGAATAAGACTAGGGAGGACGTAAATGACCTAAATGTTCCACCAATGACACAAATGAACTTATTGGATACACAAGGTTGGTTAAAAACCCTAATTGGACAATAATAAGCCTAGGGAGGACGAAAATGACCTAAATGTTCAACCAATGACACAAATGAACTTTATTGGATGCACAAGGTTGGTTAAAAACCCTAATTGAACAAGAATAAGCCTAGAGAGGACGAAAATGACCTAAATGTTCGTCCAATGACACCAACACACCTATTGGGTGCAAAGGATTGCATAAAAACCCTAATTGGACAAGAATAAGCCTAGGGAGGACGAAAATGACCTAAATGTTCGTCCAATGACACAAACACACCTATTGGATGCACAAGATTGCATAAAAACCCTAATTGGACAAGAACAAGCCTAGGGAGGACGAAAATGACCTACATGTTCATCCAATGACACAAATGAACTTATTGGATGCACAAGATTGGTTAAAAATCCTAGTTGGACAAGAATAAGCCTAGGGAGGACGTAAATGACCTAAATGTTCATCCAATGACACAAATGAACTTATTGGATGCACAAGATTGGTTAAAAACCCTAATTGGACAAGAATAAGCATAGGGAGGACGAAAATGACCTAAATGTTCATCCAATGACACAAACACACATATTGGATGCACAAGATTGCTTAAAACCCTAATTGGAAAAGAATAAGACTATGAATGACGAAAATGACCTAAATGTTCATCCAATGACACAAATGAACTTATTGGATGCACAAGATTGGTTAAAAACCCTAATTGGACAAGAATAAGCCTAGGGAGGACGAAAATGACCTAAATGTTCGTCCAATGACACAAACACACCTATTGGATGCACAGGATTGCATAAAAACCCTAATTGGGCAAGAATAAGCCTATGGAGGACGAAAATGACCTAAATGTTCGTCCAATGACACAAACACACCTATTGGATGCACAAGATTGCATAAAAACCCTAATTGGACAAGAATAAGCCTAGGGAGGACGTAAATGACCTAAATGTTCATCCAATGACACAAATGAACTTATTGGATGCACAAGATTGGTTAAAAACCCTAATTGGACAAGAATAAGCATAGGGAGGACGAAAATGACCTAAATGTTCATCCAATGACACAAACACACATATTGGATGCACAAGATTGCTTAAAACCCTAATTGGACAAGAATAAGACTAGGGACGACGAAAATGCCCTAAATGTTCATCCAATGACACAAATGAACTTATTGGATGCACAAGATTGGTTAAAAACCCTAATTGGACAAGAATAAGCCTAGGGAGGACGAAAATGACCTAAATGTTCGTCCAATGACACAAACACACCTATTGGATGCACAAGATTGCATAAAAACCCTAATTGGACAAGAATAAGCCTAGGGAAAACGAAAATGACGTAAATGTTCATCCAATGACACAAATGAACTTATTGGAAGCACAAGATTGGTTAAAAACCCTAATTGGACAAGAATAAGCCTAGGGAGGACGAAAATGACCTAAATGTTCATCTAATGACACAAATGAACTTATTGGATGCACAAGATTGGTTAAAAACCCTAATTGGACAAGAATAAGCCTAGGGAGGATGAAAATGACCTAAATGTTCGTTCAATGACACAAACACACCTATTGGATGCACAAGATTGCATAAAAACCCTAATTGGACAAGAATAAGACTAGGGAGGACGAAAATGACCTAAATGTTCCTCCAATGACACAAACACACCTATTGGATGCACAAGATTGCATAAAAACCCTAATAGGACAAGAATAAGACTTGGGAGGACGAAAATGACCTAAATGTTCATCCAATGACACAAATGAACTTATTGGATGCACAAGATTGGTTAAAAACCCTAATTGGCCAAGAATAAGCCTAGGGAGGACGAAAATGACCTAAATGTTCGTCCAATGACACAAACACACCTATTGGATGCACAAGATTGCATAAAAACCCTAATTGGACAAGAATAAGACTAGGGAGGACGAAAATGACCTAAATGTTCCTCTAATGACACGAACACTCCTATTGGATGCACAAGATTGCATAAAAACCCTAATTCGACAAGTATAAGACTAGGGAGGACGAAAATGACCTAAATGTTCCTCCAATGACACAAACACACCTATTGGATGCACAAGATTGCATAAAAACCCTAATTGGACAAGAATAAGACTTGGGAGGACGAAAATGACCTAAATGTTCATCCAATGACTCAAATGAACTTATTGGATGCACAAGATTGGTTAAAAACCCTAATTGGCCAAGAATAAGCCTAGGGAGGACGAAAATGACCTAAATGTTCGTCCAATGACACAAACACACCTATTGGATGCACAAGATTGCATAAAAACCCTAATTGGACAAGAATAAGACTAGGGAGGACGAAAATGACCTAAGTGTTCCTCCATTGACAAAAACACACCTATTGGATGCACAAGATTGCATAAAAACCCTAATTCGACAAGAATAAGACTAGGGAGGACGAAAATGACCTAAATGTTCCTCCAATGACACAAACACACCTATTGGATGCACAAGATTGCATAAAAACCCTAATTGGACAAGAATAAGACTAGGGAGGACGTAAATGACCTAAATGTTCCACCAATGACACAAATGAACTTATTGGATGCACAAGGTTGGTTAAAAACCCTAATTGGACAAGAATAAGATTAGGGAGGACGAAAATGACCTAAATGTTCATCCAATGACACAAATGAACTTATTGGATGCACAAGATTGGTTAAAAACCCTAATTGGACAAGAATAAGCCTAGGGAGGACGAAAATGACATAAATGTTCCTCCAATGACACAAACACACCTATTGGATGCACAAGCTTGCATAAAAACCCTAATTCGACAAGAATAAAACTAGGGAGGACGAAAATGACCTAAATGTTCCTCCAATGACACAAACACACCTATTGGATGCACAAGATTGCATAAAAACCCTAATTGGACAAGAATAAGACTAGGGAGGACGTAAATGACCTAAATGTTCCACCAATGACACAAATGAACTTATTGGATGCACAAGGTTGGTTAAAAACCCTAATTGGACAAGAATAAGACTAGGGAGGACGAAAATGACCTAAATGTTCATCCAATGACACAAATGAACTTATTGGATGCACAAGATTGGTTAAAAACCCTAATGACAAGAATAAGCCTAGGGAGGACGAAAATGACTTAAATGTTCGTCCAATGACACAAACACACCTATTGGATGCACAAGATTGCATAAAAACCCTAATTGGATAAGAATAAGACTATGGAGGACGAAAATGACTTAAATGTTCCTCCAATGACACAAACACACCTATTGGATGCACAAGATTACATAAAAACCCTAATTCGACAAGAATAAGACTAGGGAGGACAAAAATGACCTAAATGTTCATCCAATGACACAAATGAACTTATTGGATGCACAAGATTGGTTAAAAACCCTAATTGGACAAGAATAAGCCTAGGGAGGACGAAAATGACCTAAATGTTCGTCCAATGACACAAACACACCTATTGGATGCACAAGATTGCATAAAAACCCTAATTGGACAAGAATAAGACTAGGGAGGACGAAAATGACCTAAATGTTCCTCCAATGACACAAACACACCTACTGGATGCACAAGATTGTATAAAAACCCTAATTCGACAAGAATAAGACTAGGGAGGACGAAAATGACCTAAATGTTCCTCCAATGACAGAAACACACCTATTGGATGCACAAGATAGCATAAAAACCCTAATTGGACAAGAATAAGACTAGGGAGGACGTAAATGACCTAAATGTTCCACCAATGACACAAATGAACTTATTGGATGCAAAAGGTTGGTTAAAAACCCTAATTGGACAAGAATAAGCCTAGGGAGGATGAAAATGACCTAAATGTTCGTCCAATGACACAAACACACCTATTGGATGCACATGATTGCATAAAAACCCTAATTGGACAAGAATAAGCCTAGGGAGGACGAAAATGACCTAAATGTTCGTCCAATGACACAAACACACCTATAGGATGCACAAGATTGCATAAAAACCCTAATTGGACAAGAACAAGCCTAGGGACGACGAAAATGACCTAAATGTTCATCCAATGACACAAATGAACTTATTGGATGCACAAGATTGGTTAAAAACCCTAATTGGACAAGAATAAGCCTAGGGAGGACGAAAATGACCTAACTGTTCATCCAATGACACAAATGAACTTATTGGATGCACAAGATTGGTTAAAAACCCTAATTGGACAAGAATAAGCTTAAGGAGGACGAAAATGACCTAAATGTTAATCCAATGACACAAACACACATATTGGATGCACAAGATTGCTTAAAACCCTAATTGGACAAGAATAAGACTAGGGATGACGAAAATGACCTAAATGTCCATCCAATGACACAAATGAACTTATTGGATGCACAAGATTGGTTAAAAACCCTAATTGGACAAGAATAAGCCTAGGGAGGACGAAAATGACCTAAATGTTCGTCCAATGACACAAACACACCTATTGGATGCACAAGATTGCATAAAAACCCTAATTGGACAAGAATAAGACTAGGGAGGACGTAAATGACCTAAATGTTCCACCAATGACACAAATGAACTTATTGGATGCACAAGGTTGGTTAAAAACCCTAATTGGACAAGAATAAACCTAGGGAGGACGAAAATGACCTAAATGTTCAACCAATGACACAAATGAACTTATCGAATGCACAAGGTTGGTTAAAACCCTAATTGGACAAGAATAAGCCTAGGGAGGACGAAAATGACATAAATATTTGTCCAATGACACAAACACACCTATTGGATGCACATGATTGCCTAAAAACCCTAATCGGACAAAAATAAGCCTAGGGAGGACGAAAATGACCTAAATGTTCGTCCAATGACACAAACACACCTATTGGATGCACAAGATTGCATAAAAACCCTAATTGGACAAGAATAAGACTAGGGAGGACGAAAATGACCTAAATGTTCATCCAATGACACAAACACACCTATTGGATGCACAAGATTGCATAAAAACCCTAATTGGACAAGAATAAGACTAGGGAGGACGAAAATGACCTAAATGTTCATCCAATGACACAAATGAACTTATTGGATGCACAAGATTGGTTAAAAACCCTAATTGGACAAGAATAAGCCTAGTGAGGACGAAAATGACCTAAATGTTCATCCAATGAAACAAATGAACTTATTGGATGCACAAGATTGGTTAAAAACCCTAATTGGACAAGAATAAGCCTATGGAGGACGAAAATGACCTAAATGTTCATCCAATGACACAAATGAACTTATTGGATGCACAAGATTGGTTAAAAACCCTAATCGGACAAGAATAAGCCTAGGGAGGACGAAAATGACCTAAATGTTCGTCCAATGACAGAAACACACCTATTGGATGCACAAGATTGCATAAAAACCCTAATTGGACAAGAATAAGACTAGGGAGGACGAAAATGACCTAAATGTTCATCCAATGACACTAATGAACTTATTGGATGCACAAGATTGGTTAAAAACCCTAATTGGACAAGAATAAGCATAGGGAGGACGAAAATGACCTAAATGTTCGTCCAATGACACAAACTCACATATTGGATGCACAAGATTGCTTAAAACCCTCATTGGACAAGAATAATACTAGGGAGGACGAAAATGACCTAAATGTTCATCCAATGACACAAATGAACTTATTGGATGCACAAGATTGGTTAAAAACCCTAATTGGACAAGAATAAGCCTAGGGAGGACGAAAATGACCTAAATGTTCGTCCAATGACACAAACACACCTATTGGATGCACAAGATTGCATAAAAACCCTAATTGGACAAGAATAAGACTAGGGAGGACGAAAATGACCTAAATGTTCCTCCAATGACACAAACACACCTATTGGATGCACAAGATTGCATAAAAACCCTAATTCGAAAAGAATAAGACTAGGGAGGACGAAAATGACCTAAATGTTCCTCCAATGACACAAACACACCTATTGGATGCACAAGATTGCATAAAAACCCTAATTGGACAAGAATAAGACTAGGGAGGACGAAAATGACCTAAATGTTCATCGAATGACACAAATGAACTTATTGTATCCACAAGGTTGGTTAAAAACCCTAATTGGACAAGAATAAGCCTACGGAGGACGAAAATGACCTAAAAGTTCGTCCAATGACACAAACACACCTATTGGATGCACAAGATTGCATAAAAACCCTAATTGGACAAGAATAAGACTAGGGAGGACGAAAATGACCTAAATGTTCCTCCAATGACACAAACACACCTATTGGATGCACAAGATTGCATAAAAACCCTAATTCGACAAGAATAAGACTACGGAGGACGAAAATGACCTAAATGTTCATCCAATGACACAAATGAACTTATTGGATGCACTAGATTGGTTAAAAACCCTAATTGGACAAGAATAAGCCTAGGGAGGACGAAAATGACCTAAATGTTCGTCCCATGACACAAACACACCTATTGAATGCACAAGATTGCATAAAAACCCTAATTGGACAAGAATATGACTAGGGAGGACGAAAATGACCTAAATGTTCCTCCAATGACACAAACACACCTATTGGATGCACAAGATTGCATAAAAACCCTAATTGGACAAGAATAAGACTAGGGAGGACGAAAATGACCTAAATGTTCATTTCATGACACAAATGAACATTGGATGCACAAGATTGGTTAAAAACCCTAATTGGACAAGAATAAGCCTAGGGAGGACGAAAATGACCTAAATGTTCATCCAACGACACAAATCAACTTATTGGATGCACATGATTGGTTAAAAACCCTAATTGGACAAGAATAAGCCTAGGGAGGACGAAAATGACCTAAATGTTCGTGTAATGATACAAATGAACTTATTGGATGCACAAGATTGGTTAAAAACCCTAATTGGACATGAATAAGCATAGTGAGGACGAAAATGACCTAAATGTTCGTCCAATGACACAAACACACCTATTGGATGCACAAGATTGCATAAAAACCCTAATTGGACAAGAATAAGACTAGGGAGGACGAAAATGACCTAAATGTTCCTCCAATGACACAAACACACCTATTGGATGCACAAGATTGCATAAAAACCCTAATTGGACAAGAATAAGCCTAGGGAGGAAGAAAATGACCTAAATGTTCGTCCAATGACACAAACACACCTATTGGATGCACAAGATTGCATAAAAACCCTAATTGGACAAGAATAAGATTAGGGAGAACGAAAATGACCTTAATGTTCCTCCAATGACACAAACACACCTATTGGATGCACAAGATTGCATAAAAACCCTAATTGGACAAGAATAAGACTAGGGAACACGAAAATGACCTAAATGTTCGTCCAATGACACAAACACACCTATTGGATGCACAAGATTGCATAAAAACCCTAATTGGACAAGAATAAGACTAGGGAGGACGAAAATGACCTAAATGTTCCTCCAATGACACAAACACACCTATTGGATGCACAAGATTGCATAAAAACCCTAATTGGAAAAGAATAAGACTAGGGAGGACGAAAATGACCTAAATGTTCATCCAATGACACAAACACACATATTGGATGCACAAGATTGCTTAAAACCCTAATTAGACAAGAATAAGACTAGGGACGACGGAAATGACCTATATGTTCAACCAATGACACAAATGAACTTATTGGATGCACAAGGTTGGTTAAAAACCCTAATTGGACAAGAATAAGCCTAGGGAGGACGAAAATGACCTAAATGTTCGTCCAATGACACAAACACACCTATTGGATGCTCAAGATTGCATAAAAACCCTAATTGGACAAGAATAAGACTAGGGAGGACGAAAATGACCTAAATGTTCATCCAATGACACTAATTAACTTATTGGAAGCACAAGATTGGTTAAAAACCCTAATTGGACAAGAATAAGCATAGGGAGGACGAAAATGACCTAAATGTTCGTCCAATGACACAAACTCACATATTGGATGCACAAGATTGCTTAAAACCCTAATTGGACAAGAATAAGACTAGGGAGGACGAAAATGACCTAAATGTTCATCCAATGACACAAATGAACTTATTGGATGCACAAGATTGGTTAAAAACCCTAATCGGACAAGAATAAGCCTAGGGAGGACGAAAATGACCTAAATGTTCGTCCAATGACAAAACACACATATTGGATGCACAAGATTGCATAAAAACCCTAATTGGAGAAGAATAAGACTAGGGAGGACGAAAATGACCTAAATGTTCCTATAATGACACAAACACACCTATTGGATTCACAAGATTGCATAAAAACCCTAATTGGACAAGAATAAGACTAGGGAGGACGAAAATGACCTAAATGTTCATCCAATGACACAAATGAACTTATTGGATCCACAAGATTGGTTAAAAACCCTAATTGGACAAGAATAAGCATAGGGAGG
Organism: Cicer pinnatifidum; assembly: GCA_037974775.1. NCBI lineage: Eukaryota > Viridiplantae > Streptophyta > Magnoliopsida > Fabales > Fabaceae > Cicer > Cicer pinnatifidum. Next base: position 44,175 of record JBBPBR010001698.1, read on the forward strand.
ACGAAAATGACCTAAATGTTCATCCAATGACACAAATGAACTTATTGGATGCACAAGATTGGTTAAAAACCCTAATCGGACAAGAATAAGCCTAGGGAGGACGAAAATGACCTAAATGTTCGTCCAATGACACAAACACACCTATTGGATGCACAAGATTGCATAAAAACCCTAATTGGAGAAGAATAAGACTAGGGAGGACGAAAATGACCTAAATGTTCCTGTAATGACACAAACACACCTATTGGATTCACAAGATTGCATAAAAACCCTAATTGGACAAGAATAAGACTAGGGAGGACGAAAATGACCTAAATGTTCATCCAATGACACAAATGAACTTATTGGATGCACAAGATTGGTTAAAAACCCTAATTGGACAAGAATAAGCCTAGGGAGGACGAAAATGACCTAAATGTTCGTCCAATGACACAAACACACCTATTGGATGCACAAGATTGCATAAAAACCCTAATTGGACAAGAATAAGACTAGGGGGACGAAAATGACCTAAATGTTCAACCAAGGACACAAATGAACTTATTGGATGCACAAGATTGGTTAAAAACCCTAATTGGACAAGAATAAGCATAGGGAGGACAAAAATGACCTAAACGTTCATCCAATGACACAAACCCACATATTGGATGCACAAGATTGCTTAAAACCCTAATTGGACAAGAATAAGACTAGGGATGACGAAAATGACCTAAATGTTCATCCAATGACACAAATGAACTTATTGAATGCACAAGATTGGTTAAAAACCCTAATCGGACAAGAATAAGCCTAGGGAGGACGAAAATGACCTAAATGTTCTTCCAATGACACAAACACACCTATTGGATGCACAAGATTGCATAAAAACCCTAATTGGACAAGAATAAGCCTAGGGAGCACGAAAATGACCTAAATGTTCGTCCAATGACACAAACACACCTATTGGATGCACAAGATTGCATAAAAACCCTAATCGGACAAGAATAAGCCTAGGGAGGACGAAAATGACCTAAATGTTCGTCCAATGACACAAACACACCTATTGGATGCACAAGATTACATAAAAACCCTAATTGGACAAGAATAAGACTAGGGGGGACGAAAATGACCTAAATGTTCATCCAAGGACACAAATGAACTTATTGGATGCACAAGATTGGTTAAAAACCCTAATTGGACAAGAATAAGCATAGGGAGGACGAAAATGACCTAAACGTTCATCCAATGACACAAACCCACATATTGGATGCACAAGATTGCTTAAAACCCTAATTGGACAAGAATAAGACTAGGGAGGACGAAAATGACCTAAATGTTCATCCAATGACACAAATGAACTTATTGAATGCACAAGATTGGTTAAAAACCCTAATCGGAAAAGAATAAGCCTAGGGAGGACGAAAATGACCTAAATGTTCTTCCAATGACACAAACACACCTATTGGATGCACAAGATTGCATAAAAACCCTAATTGGACAAGAATAAGACTAGGGAGGACGAAAATGACCTAAATGTTCATCCAATGACACAAATGAACTTATTGGATGCACAAGATTGGTTAAAAACCCTAATTGGACAAGAATAAGCATAGGGAGGACGAAAATGACCTAAACGTTCATCCAATGACACAAACCCACATATTGGATGCACAAGATTGGTTAAAAACCCTAATTGGACAAGAATAAGCCTAGGGAGGACGAAAATGACCTAAATGTTCATCCAATGACACAAATGAACTTATTGGATGCACAAGATTGGTTAAAAACCCTAATTGGACAAGAATAAGCCTAGGGAGGACGAAAATGACCTAAATGTTCGTCCAATGACACAAACACACCTATTGGATGCACAAGATTGCATAAAACCCTAATTGGACAAGAATAAGCCTTGGGAGGACGAAAATGACCTAAATGTTCATCAAATGACACAAATGAACTTATTGGATGCACAAGATTGGTTAAAAACCCTAATTGGACAAGAATAAGCCTAGAGAGGACGAAAATGACCTAAATGTTCATCCAATGACACAAATGAACTTATTGGATGCACAAGATTGGTTAAAAACCCTAATTGGACAAGAATAAGCCTAGGGAGGACGAAAATGACCTAAATGTTCGTCCAATGACACAAACACACCTATTGGATGCACAAGATTGCATAAAAACCCTAATTGGACAAGAATAAGCTTAGGGAGGACGAAAATGACCTAAATGTTCGTCCAATGACACAAACACACCTATTGGATGCACAAGATTGCATAAAAACCCTAATTGGACAAGAATAAGACTAGGGAGGACGAAAATGACATAAATGTTCGTCCAATGACACAAACACACCTATTGGATGCACAAGATTGCATAAAAACCCTAATTGGACAAGAATAAGACTAGGGAGGACGAAAATGACCTAAATGTTCCTCCAATGACACAAACACACCTATTGGATGCACAAGACTGCATAAAAACCCTAATTTGACAAGAATAAGACTAGGGAGGACGAAAACGACTTAAATGTTCCTCCAATGACACAAACACACCTATTTGATGCACAAGATTGCATAAAAACCCTAATTGGACAAGAATAAGACTAGGGAGGACGTAAATGACCTAAATGTTCCACCAATGACACAAATGAACTTATTGGATGCACAAGGTTGGTTAAAAACCCTAATTGGACAAGAATAAGACTAGGGAGGACGAAAATGACCTAAATGTTCATCCAATGACACAAATGAACTTATTGGATGCACAAGATTGGTTTAAAAACCCTAATTGGACAAGAATAAGCCTAGGGAGGACGTAAATGACCTAAATGTTCATCCAATGACACAAATGAACTTATTGGATGCACAAGATTGGTTAAAAACCCTAATTGGACAAGAATAAGCATAGGGAGGACGAAAATGACCTAAATGTTCATCCAATGACACAAACACACATATTGGATGCACAAGATTGCTTAAAACCCTAATTGGACAAGAATAAGACTAGGAATGACGAAAATAACCTAAATGTTCATCCAATGACACAAATGAACTTATTGGATGCACAAGATTGGTTAAAAACCCTAATTGGACAAGAATAAGCCTAGGGAGGACGAAAATGACCTAAATGTTCGTCCAATGACACAAACACACCTATTGGATGCACAAGATTGCATAAAAACCCTAATTGGACAAGAATAAGACTAGGGAGGACGAAAATGACCTAAATGTTCCTCCAATGACACAAACACACCTATTGGATGCACAAGATTGCATAAAAACCCTAATTGGACAAGAATAAGACTAGGGAGGACGAAAATGACCTAAATGTTCATCCAATGACACAAATGAACTTATTGAAAGCACAAGATTGGTTAAAAACCCTAACCGGACAAGAATAAGCCTAGGGAGGACGAAAATGACCTAAATGTTCGTCCAATGACACAAACACACCTATTGGATGCACAAGATTGCATAAAAACCCTAATTGGACAAGAATAAGACTAGGGAGGACGAAAATGACCTAAATGTTCCTCCAATGACACAAACACACCTATTGGATGCACAAGATTGCATAAAAACCCTAATTGGACAAGAATAAGACTAGGGAGGACGAAAATGACCTAAATGTTCATCCAATGACACAAATGAACTTATTGGATGCACAAGATTGGTTAAAAACCCTAATTGGACAAGAATAAACCTAGGGAGGATGAAAATGACCTAAATGTTCATCTAATGACACAAACACACCTATTGGATGCACAAGATTGCATAAAAACCCTAATTGGACAAGAATAAGACTAGATAGGACGAAAATGACCTAAATGTTTATCCAATGACACAAATGAACTTATTGGATGCACAAGATTGGTTAAAAACCCTAATTGGACAAGAATAAGCCTAGGGAGGACGAAAATGACCTAAATGTTCGTCCAATGACACAAACACACCTATTGGATGCACATGATTGCCTTAAAACCCTAATCGGACAAGAATAAGCCTAGGGAGGACGAAAATGACCTAAATGTTCGTCCAATGACACAAACACACTTATTGGATGCACAAGATTGCATAAAAACCCTAATTGGACAAGAATAAGACTAGGGAGGACGAAAATGACCTAAATGTTCCTCCAATGACACAAACACACCTATTGGATGCACAAGATTGCATAAAAACCCTAATTCGACAAGAATAAGACTAGGGAGGACAAAAATGACCTAAATGTTCATCCAATGACACAAATGAACTTATTGGATGCACAAGATTGGTTAAAAACCCTAATTGGACAAGAATAAGCATAGGGAGGACGAAAATGACCTAAATGTTCGTCCAATGACACAAACACACCTATTGGATGCACAAGATTGCATAAAAACCCTAATTGGACAAGAATAAGCCTAGGGAGGACGTAAATGACATAAATGTTCATCCAATGACACAAATGAACTTATTGGATGCACAAGATTGGTTAAAAACCCTAATTGGACAAGAATAAGCTTAGGGAGGACGAAAATGACCTAAATGTTCGTCCAATGACACAAACACACCTATTGGATGCACAAGATTGCATAAAAACCCTAATTGGACAAGAATAAGACTAGGGAGGACGAAAATGACCTAAATGTTCCTCCAATGACACAAACACACCTATTGGATGCACAAGATTGCATAAAATCCTAATTCGACAAGAATAAGACTAGGGATGACGAAAATGACCTAAATGTTCATCCAATGACACAAATGAACTTATTGGATGCACAAGATTGGTTAAAAACCCTAATTGGACAAGGAGGACGAAAATGACCTAAATGTTCATCCAATGACACAAGTGAACTTATTGGATGCACAAGATTGATTAAAAACCCTAATTGGACAAGAATAAGCCTAGGGAGGACGAAAATGACCTAAATGTTCATCTAATGACACAAATGAACTTATTGGATGCACAAGATTGGTTAAAAACCCTAATTGGACAAGAATAAGCCTAGGGAGGACGAAAATGACCTAAATGTTCATCCAATGACACAAATGAACTTATTGGATGCACAAGATTGGTTGAAAACCCTAATTGGACATGAATAAGCCTAGGGAGGACGAAAATGACCTAAATGTTCATCCAATGAGACAAATGAACTTATTGGATGCACAAGATTGGTTAAAAACCCTAATTGGACGAGAATAAGTCTAGGGAGGATGAAAATGACCTAAATGTTCGTCCAATGACACAAACACACATATTGGATGCACAAGATTGCATCTAAACCCTAATTGGACAAGAATAAGACTAGGGAGGACGAAAATGACCTAAATGTTCCTCCAATGACACAAACACACCTATTGGATGCACAAGATTGCATAAAAACCCTAATTGGACAAGAATAAGACTAGGGAGGACGAAAATGACCTAAATGTTCATCCAATGAAACAAATAAACTTATTGGATGCACAAGATTGGTTAAAAACCCTAATTGGACAAGAATAAGCCTAGGGAGGACGAAAATGACCTAAATGTTCGTCCAATGACACAAACACACCTATTGGATGCACAAGATTGCATAAAAACCCTAATTGGACAAGAATAAGACTAGGGAGGACGAAAATAACCTAAATGTTCATCAAATGACACAAATGAACTTATTGGATGCGCAAGATTGGTTAAAAACCCTAATTGGACAAGAATAAGCCTAGGGAGGACGAAAATGACCTAAATGTTCGTCCAATGACACAAACACACCTATTGGATGCACAAGATTGCATAAAAACCCTAATTGGACAAGAATAAGACTAGGGAGGACGAAAATAACCTAAATGTTCATCAAATGACACAAATGAACTTATTGGATGCGCAAGATTGGTTAAAAACCCTAATTGGACAAGAATAAGCCTAGGGAGGACGAAAATGACCTAAATGTTCGTCCAATGACACAAACACACCTATTGGATGCAAAAGATTGCTTAAAACCCTAATTGGACAAGAATAAGACTAGGGAGGACGAAAATGACCTAAATGTACTTATTGGATGCACAAGATTGGTTAAAAACCTTAATTGGACAAGAATACGCCTAGGGAGGATGAAAATGACCTAAATGTTCATCCAATGACACAAATGAACTTATTGGATGCACAAGATTGGTTAAAAACCCTAATTGGACAAGAATAAGCCTAGGGAGGACGAAAATGACCTAAATGTTTGTCCAATGACACAAATACACCTATTGGATGCACAAGATTGCATAAAAACCCTAATTGGACAAGAATAAGACTAGGGAGGACGAAAATGACCTAAATGTTCCTCCAATGACACAAACACACCTATTGGATGCACAAGATTGCATAAAAACCCTAATTGGACAAGAATAAGACTAGAAGGACGAAAATGACCTAAATGTTCATTCAATGACACAAATGAACTTATTGAATGCACAAGATTGGTTAAAAACCCTAATCGGACAAAAATAAGCCTAGGGAGGACGAAAATGACCTAAATGTTCGTCCAATGACACAAACACACCTATTGGATGCACAAGATTGCATAAAAACCCTAATTGGACAAGAATAAGACTAGGGAGGACGAAAATGACCTAAATGTTCCTCCAATGACACAAACACACCTATAGGATGCACAAGATTGCATAAAAACCCTAATTGGACAAGAATAAGCAATAGGGAGGACGAAAATGACCTAAACGTTCATCCAATGACACAAACCCACATATTGGATGCACAAGATTGCTTAAAACTCTAATTGGACAAGAATAAGCCTAGGGAGGACGAAAATGACCTAAATGTTCGTCCAATGACACAAACACACCTATTGGATGCACAAGATTGCATAAAAACCCTAATTGGACAAGAATAAGACTAGGGAGGACGAAAATGACCTAAATGTTCATCCAATGACACTAATGAACTTATTGGATGCACAAGATTGGTTAAAAACCCTAATTGGACAAGAATAAGCATAGGGAGGACGAAAATGACCTAAATGTTTGTCCAATGACACAAACTCACATATTGGATGCACAAGATTGCTTAAAACCCTAATTGGACAAGAATAAGACTAGGGAGGACGAAAATGACCTAAATGTTCATCCAATGACACAAATGAACTTATTGGATGCACAAGATTGGTTAAAAACCCTAATTGGACAAGAATAAGCATAGGGAGGACGAAAATGACCTAAATGTTCATCCAATGACACAAACACACATATTGGTTGCACAAGATTGCTTAAAACCCTAATTGGACAAGAATAAGACTAGGGAGGATGAAAATGACCAAATTGTTCATCCAATGACACAAATGAACTTACTGGATGCACAAGATTGGTTAAAAACCCTAATTGGACAAGAATAAGCCTAGGGAGGACGAAAATGACCTAAATGTTCGTCCAATGACACAAACACACCTATTGGATGCACAAGATTGCATAAAAACCCTAATTGGACAAGAATAAGACAAGGGAGGACGAAAATGATCTAAATGTTCCTTCAATGAGACAAATGAACTTATTTGATGCACAAGATTGGCTAAAAACCCTAATTGGACAAGAATAAACCTAGGGATGAAGAAAAAAGACCTAAATGTTCATCCAATGACACAAATGAAATTATTGGATGCACAAGATTGGTTAAAAACCCTAATTGGACAAGAATAAGCCTAGGGAGGACGAAAGCGACCTAAATGTTCATCCAATGACACAAATCAACTTATTGGATGCTCATGATTGGTTAAAAACCCTAATTGGACAAGAATAAGCCTAGGGAGGACGAAAATGACCTAAATGTTCCTCCAATGTCACAAATGAACTTATTGGATGCACCAGATTGGCTAAAAACCCTAATTAGATAAGAATAAGCCTAGGGAGGACGAAAATGACCTAAATGTTCATCCATTGACACAAACGAACTTATTGGATGCACAAGATTGGTTAAAAACCCTAATTAGATAAGAATAAGCCTATGGAGGACGAAAATGACCTAAATGTTCGTCCAATGACACAAACACACCTATTGGATGCACAAGATTGCATAAAAACCCTAATTGGACAAGAATAAGACTAGGGAGGACGAAAATGACCTAAATGTTCCTCCAATGACAGAAATGAACTTATTTGATGCACAAGATTGGCTAAAAACCCTAATTGGACATGAATAAGCCTAGGGAGGAAGAAAAAAGACCTAAATGTTCATCCAATGACACAAATGAACTTATTGGATGCACAAGATTGGTTAAAAACCCTAATTGGACAAGAATAAGCCTAGGGAGGACGAAAATGACCTAAATGTTCATCCAATGACACAAATCAACTTATTGGATGCACATGATTGGTTAAAAACCCTAATTGGACAAGAATAAGCCTAGGGAGGACGAAAATGACCTAAATGTTCAACCAATGACACAAACACACCTATTGGATGCACAAGATTGCATAAAAACCCTAATTGGACAAGAATAAGACTAGGGAGGACGAAAATGACCCAAATGTTCAACCAATGACACAAATGAACTTATTGGATGCACAAGATTGGTTAAAAACCCTAATTGGACAAGAACAAGCCTAGGGAGGACGAATATGACCTAAATGTTTGTCCAATGACACAAACACACCTATTGGATGCACAAGATTGCATAAAAACCCTAATTGGACAAGAATAAGACTAGGGAGGACAAAAATGACCTAAATGTTCCTCTAATGACACAAACACACCTATTGGATGCACAAGATTGCATAAAAACCCTAATTGGACAAGAATAAGACTAGGGAGGACGAAAATGACATAAATGTTCATCCAATAACACAAATGAACTTATTGGATGCACAAGATTGGTTAAAAACCCTAATTGGACAAGAATAAGCCTAGGGAGGACGAAAATGACCTAAATGTTCATCCAATGACACAAATGAACTTATTGGATGCACAAGATTGGTTAAAAACCCTAATTGGACAAGAATAAGCCTAGGGAGGACGAAAATGACCTAAATGTTCATCCAATGACACAAATGAACTTATTGGATGCACAAGATTGGTTAAAAACCCTAATTGGACAAGAATAAGCCTAGGGAGGACGAAATTGACTTAAATGTTCATCCAATGACACAAATGAACTTATTGGATGCACAAGATTGGTTAAAAACCCTAATTGGACAAGAACAAGCCTAGGGAGGACGAAAATGACTTAAATGTTCATCCAATGACACAAATGAACTTATTGGATGCACAAGATTGGTTAAAAACCCTAATTGGACAAGAATAAGCCTAGGGAGGACGTAAATGACCTAAATGTTCATCCAATGACACAAAGGAACTTATTGGATGCACAAGATTGGTTAAAAACCCTAATTGGACAAGAATAAGCCTAGGGAGGACGAAATTGACTTAAATGTTCATCCAATGACACAAATGAACTTATTGGATGCACAAGATTGGTTAAAAACCCTAATTGGACAAGAACAAGCCTAGGGAGGACGAAAATGACTTAAATGTTCATCCAATGACACAAATGAACTTATTGGATGCACAAGATTGGTTAAAAACCCTAATTGGACAAGAATAAGCCTAGGGAGGACGAAATTGACTTAAATGTTCATCCAATGACACAAATGAACTTATTGGAGGCACAAGATTGGTTAAAAACCCTAATTGGACAAGAATAAGCCTAGGGAGGACGAAAATGACCTAAATGTTCATCCAATGACACAAATGAACTTATTGGATGCACAAGATTGGTTAAAAACCCTAATTGGACAAGAATAAGCCTAGGGAGGACGAAAATGACCTAAATGTTCGTCCAATGACACAAACACACCTATTGGATGCACAAGATTGCATAAAAACCCTAATTGGACAAGAATAAGACTAGGGAGGACGAAAATGACCTAAATGTTGCGCCAATGACACAAACACACTTATTGGATGCACAAGATTGGTTAAAAACCCTAATTGGACAAGAATAAGCCTAGGGAGGACGAAAATGACCAAAATGTTCGTCCAATGACACAAACACACCTATTGGATGCACAAGATTGCATAAAAACCCTAATTGGACAAGAATAAGACTAGGGAGGACGAAAATGACCTAAATGTTCATCCAATGACACAAATGAACGTATTGGATGCACAAGATTGGTTAAAAACCCTAATTGGACAAGAATAAGCATATGGAGGACGAAAATGACCTAAACGTTCATCCAATGACACAAACCCACATATTGGATGCACAAGATTGCTTAAAACCCTAATTGGACAAGAATAAGACTAGGGAGGACGAAAATGACCTAAATGTTCATCCAATGACACAAATGAACTTATTGGATGCACAAGATTGGTTAAAAACCCTAATTGGACAAGAATAAGCCTAGGGAGGACGAAAATGACCTAAATGTTCGTCCAATGACACAAACACACCTATTGGATGCACAAGATTGCATAAAAACCCTAATTGGACAAGAATAAGCCTAGGGAGGACAAAAATGACCTAAATGTTCATCCAATTACACAAATGAACTTATTGGAAGCACAAGATTGGTTAAAAACCCTAATTGGACAAAAATAAGCCTAGGGAGGACGAAAATGACCTAAATAATCATCCAATGACACAAATGAACTTATTGGATGCACAAGATTGGTTAAAAACCCTAATTGGACAAGAATAAGCCTAGGGAGGACGAAAATGACCTAAATGTTCATCCAATGACACAAACACACCTATTGGATGCACAAGGTTGGTTAAAAACCCTAATTGGATGCACAAGATTGCTTAAAACCCTAATTGGACAAGAATAAGACTAGGGACGACGAAAATGACCTAAATGTTCATCCAATGACACAAATGAACTTATTGGATGCACAAGATTGGTTAAAAACCCTAATTGGACAAGAATAAGCCTAGGGAGGACGAAAATGACCTAAATGTTCGTCCAATGACACAAACACACCTATTGGATGCACAAGATTGCATAAAACCCTAATTGGACAAGAATAAGACTAGGGAGGACGAAAATGTCATAAATGTTCATCCATTGACACAAATGAACTTATTGGATGCACAAGATTGGTTAAAAACCCTAATTGGACAAAAATAAGCATAGGGAGGACGAAAATGACCTTAATGTTCATCCAATGACACAAACCCACATATTGGATGCACAAGATTGCTTAAAACCCTAATTGGACAAGAATAAGACTAGGGACGACGAAAATGACCTAAATGTTCATCCAATGACACAAATGAACTTATTGGATGCACAAGATTGGTTAAAAACCCTAATTGGACAAGAATAAGCCTAGGGAGGACGAAAATGACCTAAATGTTCGTCCAATGACACAAACACACCTATTGGATGCACAAGATTGCATAAAAACCCTAATTGGGCAAGAATAAGACTAGGGAGGACGAAAATGACCTAAATGTTCCTCTAATGACACAAACACACCTATTGGATGCACAAGATTGCATAAAAACCCTAATTGGACAAGAATAAGACTAGGGAGGACGAAAATGACCTAAATGTTCATCCAATGACACAAATGAACTTATTGTATGCACAAGATTGGTGAAAAACCCTAATTGGACAAGAATAAGCATAGGGAGGACGAAAATGACCTAAATGTTCATCCAATGACACAAACACACCTATTGGATGCACAAGATTGCATAAAAACCCTAATTGGACAAGAATAAGACTAGGGAGGATGATAATGACCTAAATGTTCATCCAATGACACAAATGAACTTATTGGATGCACAAGATTGGTTAAAAACCCTAATTGGACAAGAATAAGCCTAGGGAGGACGAAAATGACCTAAATGTTCGTCCAATGACACAAACACACCTATTGGATGCACAAGATTGCATAAAAACCCTAATTGGACAAGAATATGCCTAGGGAGGACGAAAATGACCTAAATGTTCATCCAATGACACAACTGAACTTATTGGATACACAAGATTGGTTGAAAACCCTAATTGGACAAGAATAAGCCTAGGGAGGACGAAAATGACCTAAATGTTCATCCAATGACACAATTGAACTTATTGGATGCACAAGATTGGTTCAAAAACCCTAATTGGACAAGAATAAGCCTAGGGAGGACGAAAATGACCTAAATGTTCATCCAATGACACAAATGAACTTATTGGATGCACAAGATTGGTTAAAAACCCTAATTGGACAAGAATAAGCCTAGGGAGGACGAAAATGACCTAAATGTTCCTCCAATTACACAAACACACCTATTGGATGCACAAGATTGCATAAAAACCCTAATTGGATAAGAATAAGACTAGGGAGGACGAAAATGACTTAAATGTTCCTCCAATGACACAAACTCACCTATTGGATGCACAAGATTACATAAAAACCCTAATTCGACAAGAATAAGACTAGGGAGGACGAAAATGACCTAAATGTTCATCCAATGACACAAATGAACTTATTGGATGCACAAGATTGGTTAAAAACCCTAATTGGACAAGAATAAGCCTAGGGAGGACGAAAATGACCTAAATGTTCATCCAATGACACAAACACACCAATTGGATGCACAAGATTGCATAAAAACCCTAATTGGACAAGACTAAGCCTAGGGAGGACGAAAATGACCTAAATGTTCATCCAATGACACAAATGAACTTATTGGATGCACAAGATTGGTTAAAAACCCTAATTGGACAAGAATAAGCCTAGGGAGGACGAAATTGACTTAAATGTTCATCCAATGACACAAATGAACTTATTGGAGGCACAAGATTGGTTAAAAACCCTAATTGGACAAGAACAAGCCTAGGGAGGACGAAAATGACTTAAATGTTCATCCAATGACACAAATGAACTTATTGGATGCACAAGATTGGTTAAAAACCCTAATTGGACAAGAATAAGCCTAGGGAGGACGTAAATGACCTAAATGTTCATCCAATGACACAAAGGAACTTATTGGATGCACAAGATTGGTTAAAAACCCTAATTGGACAAGAATAAGCATAGGGAGGACGAAAATGACCTAAATGTTCATCCAATGACACAAACACACATATTGGATGCACAAGATTGCTTAAAACCCTAATTGGACAAGAATACGACTAGGGATGACGAAAATGACCTAAATGTTCATCCAATGACACAAATGAACTTATTGGATGCACAAGATTGGTTAAAAACCCTAATTGGACAAGAATAAGCATAGGGAGGACGAAAATGACCTAAATGTTCGTCCAATGACACAAACACACCTATTGGATGCACAGGATTGCATAAAAACCCTAATTGGACAAGAATAAGCCTAGGGAGGACGAAAATGACTTAAATGTTCCTCCAATGACACAAACACACCTATTGGATGCACAAGATTACATAAAAACCCTAATTCGACAAGAATAAGACTAGGGAGGACGAAAATGACCTAAATGTTCATCCAATGACACAAATGAACTTATTGGATGCACAAGATTGG